>CATIWR010137853.1:0-12354 GCA_949677035.1 Omphalea diandra | reverse complement strand
TCGTTAATCAACCTCTTGTAAGAGTAGGGTGGTGGGTTCTTTCTCATATTTAATTCATGCATCTATACAAGATGCATGCCATATCACCGAAGCTAATGAGCTGGTGATGCAAAGATCTCCTCTTCCAATGTTGACGCAGACTCAGTCCTATCCATTTTTTTCGTAGATTTGTATTTATTGGTATCTTATTTGTATCGATAATTATGAATTTGAATTTGGTTCTGTCAACAAAAAATTATGAATTTGGTCAGATTCGATACTTGATATTTACATCTGTTTTTTTTTTTTCACAAATAGTAACCCAAGATTCTAATTGATAAATTTCCATCGGATTATTAATTTTTAAGTACTTGAATTTTTTTTTTCAAGGGTAAAAGGAGAGGAGAAGTGGAGAAAGAGATTGAACATGAAATTTTAAAATCTCAGAGATATACATACAATTAACTAAAGTAATGGGAGAGAGTGTAACTTTTAAATAATTAATGATTCTTCTAACTTTGCTTAAACACCAATATCAAAGCATGTACTAAAACTCGTTTCCTTACCAAGTGCACATAAGGAAAGAAAGCATAAATTTTGTCATTTCATATTTATTTGAGTTTAATTATTGTGTGAGCATATAAAATGATAAATTTTCTTTTAAATAAATTAAATTAATATAAAAATACATTTTAAAATTATATAAGTATTATTTTAGTTTCAATTATATGTAAATTGATTTAAAATATTTTAATTTATTTAAAAAATAATTTTAACATTTTAGATTCCATTATTGATATTTATTTATTGACTAGTTGATAAAATACAATTAATTATTATATAATATAATTAAATATAAATTTAATTAAATTATTAAATTTAAAAATGTTGATAATACCATATCAAACATAACTTGAATGTCTTGTGAGCAGTCACTTCTACAAAATGAGACTGAAGTATTGTTTATTTGGATTGAGTGTTTATAAAAAGTTTGAAGGATTAATAATGAAATTGAATGGATGACTTTGATTTGAAAAAAAAAAGTGTTGAATTATATTTGTATTTGAAATAATAAAAATAAAAAAAATGGTTTAAGTTTGAAATTTATGAAAATACCTTAATTTAAAGTGTTCTAATATAAAAATTAAAGTAAATTTAGATGAATTTAGCAAACTCTTGAAAACTAATGCATTCTACTCTAATGTCTCTCATCTAAATATAAAATTATTTTATAAATCAATTCATTTCATTTCATTCATTTATAAACTCCTATTTCAAATATAGCAAAAAGGGTAAGAGTATCTGTTTGAACATGGAGCACCGTAATGGCAAACGATTAACAAAAAAAAAAAAAAAAAATACAAAAGCTGGTAATCAACAAAGAGCAGCTAAATGTGGAGCATGTGACAGACACATGGACTGTAAAAGTGCAGTGATCTAAGCACAGTCAATCACGTGACACTGTGGATGCAAAATTCACCGAACTGAAAGACAGGATCGTACCTTTCATTCTAGTAAAAAAGCAGAGACTTGGGGTCGTAGAAGAGAGTATGGAGATTGTAGAAGATACCCTTCATATTTCTTTGCTTGCTGCAACGAAATTATCTGCAAAATAAGTGTTTAGCTACCTCATTAATCATTCATCAGAACCGGCAAACATCATCCATTTGATCATGTTTAACTCTCTAGTCTCCTACTTCGTAATCAATATGGCGACGAAAAATCATTGTATTAATAAGTCGTGGATCGGGTATTTATTAATATGGTATTATATAAATTTAAAATTTTAAATCATAATAATTTTATTTTAAAATAAATATTTTGATATGCTAAAATAAAATCTTATGATGAGAAATTTTTCTTCTTCCATGTATTTCTCCAATCAAATTTTGTGTTTGAATATCATAATTTGTTTATTTATTTAACTTAGATAGCTCTGTTATCTATACTTTTTATGAATTAATTAAATTAGCTGAGTATATGTATCTAACGGCAGGTGGGAAATAAAAACTCAGTAATGGTGATCATGCTGATTGATAGTAGGCCCACCAACTGTGAAATAGTCAACACCCCATCCACATGTGCCTACTTATGCTAATAAAATTTGCTTCTGATAGTAGGCATCAAGCGTTTTAACTGAAATGATGCGGGAAAGAAGCAAAAAGTTGGTGTAAAAGGAGAAAGACGAAAGATGCCCCGTGAATGAAGTTAATATGCAATTATGATACATTGGAGCATCAAGAGAGTTACCAACATCAAGATGGGAACAAAGAAGCAACTAGTAAATTTTGCTATACTTTCGACTTTCCCTAATTTTTAGGGAAGATAAGGGCGCCAAAATCAGATAGAATCCATGTGACCCTCGTTGAATTTATTGTTTTTTCCGCACGGCCTTATTTTAGGTCAAGGCAAAAGGGTTTTACAGTTTTTCGGTCTTCCGTGTTGTTATCAGATTACTAATTGGCCTTAAGGGTCCTTATTTTTTCTCTAATTTTTCAGAAAAAAACTCTAAATCATTTAAAAAGAAATTTAATATTGATTGATATATAATTGATTTGAGGATATTTTTAATAATAATAATCATAGGTATATTACTTATATGCTTTCATAATATATACAATTAAGATAAATTATAATTGTATGTAGTTTTTGGTTTGGGAAGTTTTCGCATTACAGCCTTACTTATGACAAATGCCAACTTCCAATTATAAGATAAACCAAATCATGACCAAATAAGAGGAGACAGATATTGTATTGTATAAATTAAGTTTCTAACACTAGTGAGGATCATATTCTATATACCAACTTCATTAGGCAGACTGATTCTGACTTCATTAGCCCGATTGCAATCTCTGGTATTTTGTCCCTATTGGAGGAGTACTTTCATTAGTTTGATTGGATTAGTCTAGCATTTGGTTGATGGGAAAACTTACCTAGCCACTGCAGACTCCACGGGTCATTAGTTTTGGTAGCAAGTTATAACAATTTTTTTTTATTATTAATTAGGTTGTTTTCTATTATTTCTAAATTCTAATGATAGGATGTGGACCCGAAATTATTGAATATATGATAATTAAGCTAAAAGCTAGTAAAAGTCAGGAGAGATTGTTAGTTCAGTGGTATATATAAATAGTATACTGGAATATAGATTAATTACAACTATTGAAACAGTAATAGATATAAAATATAATGAACAGAAATAGAAGTAAAAAAGGATAATAACAAACATAAAAGTGCAGTAGATGTAGTACCAACTCGTGTGACAAAATAGAGGTAAAGTAAATGTAATTTCAGATAATGTCTTTAAAATAAATTCATAGAAAATGTAAAATTGAATATGTCAATATACATTTTTTAATAACATATTTTTTTATATGGAATAATTATAATTTTCGTTCTTTTTTCTACAATAATGACTCATTTCAGCATTAAATTTTCATATATACATCATTTTAAATATATAAATACATTAATTTATAATTTTCACATAAGAAAATATAAGTCTCTGTCAACTTTCAATAACTTGTAATGAGTCTCCCTAAAATAAACCTCAAATAACTTTTTAATGGATTGGCTAAAAACCATTTCCCAACATAAATGATAAAGTGATAGGTGATGGTTGGCGTAATATGTAACAAAGAATCTGCTTTAGCTTTGGGTGAAACACTTTGCTGATAAAATTGCAACTTTCGTCGCTTTACTTTCCAGAAAAAAACGCAATTTAATAACAGCTAAGTGGTGACTCCAATTATTCACCCGTTTATCATTATTAATTTTATTTTATTGTTTCAATTAGTTAAAGGGAAGAGTATGAGGTAGGAATTCCATAAGAGACTACTGACTTGATGGCATTAATAGCTTTTATGTGAATTAATGATTTAGTTCATTGATAATAGATTCTTTTTTCGAAACAATAAAGTTGCAAATCTGAATCAAAATCTCTTTTTTTTTAAAAAAAAAAAAAAAAGTAACCGAAAACGATGTCTTAATGTTGGGATTAATTCAGCCATTGGATAGATATTATAAGATTAGTTTTTTGATGCTACCAAGTTCAAAGTTAGATCATAATGAACGACCTGATTCATAATAATGATAATAATAATTAAACAAATTAATACAAGTGAAATTTAAGGTAATATTAATTGGATAAAGATCAGAAAATCAATATTTTGGTATTAGCGGAGTTTATGTTTAATTTTCTCATAATGAATAATTTAGTTAGGAAAAGTGCAAATACTTTTGACATAAAAACACAATTTTATATAAAGTGAAGTTATTTTTCCTTGTTGCTTTTATGAAAGTATTAAGGGGAAAAAAAGAAGAAGCTCTGTTTGCATTGATAATTTAAATTTGGTGAAATAAAATATTGCCCTATTATGAATTAAGTAGCACATTGGAGTCACATAATGATGTTTTCATTCTTCAACTGAGTCACATAATGATGTTTTCATTCTTCAACTAACTGTTAACAATCTATTCATGTGTGTTGTTTGAAAAAAAAAAAATCTCTATATGCAAGAGAACGTAGGCCATTAAGCAAATGATGAATCAAATACTAAGATAATAAAATATCAATCACTCTGATTAAAAGAAGAATATTAGCTGTCAAATCAAGTTTCATTGGTGATTTTACAATAATGCAAGTTTATGATATTTCCGCATGGTTAACCCATAATTAAGTTGAGTTATGTATTAGTGAATTTCGTCTTACTACATAAACAGCTTACCTTATTTTGAATGGATTTAGAAAAACAACTTAAATAGTTCATGAAAACAGATGCATGATACCATTTCAGCTAGGCAAAAAAAAAAAAATATATATATATATTTTCAATTAATTTTCAATGATGTACAAACATCAATATGCATCTATATGTTTGAAGAGTATAAAACATTTAAGAAGTTGAAAATAAAATACTTGCCAAGAACTTGGGAATTTATTCCTTCTGAAATTTCAGTCAAAAATACAAAATGGGCATTGGATTCTATTTTAAAAATATATAAAAAAACAATGGCTTTGTGAATGGCTGAGTGAAGTTTATGATAAGGAGATAGGCAGCAAAGGGGGAGGTAGATAAGGAGCTATCAGCAGCTATAACACAGAATTAAAAGGGTAGACATGGGAGCAATTAGATGGTCCAATCTTTATGTTTTTTGACAAAGAGGCAGACCCCATTTTATAAACTTTGTCCTTGGATTTGCTAGGCCATCACATGGGAAGGCCAAACGATTGTGACCAAAACCATCGAATTTTTTCAAGTTTCATTTCATCACTCCCCAGGCCCCATGTGTATAATCCCCGCTTCAACGACATTACCACATGTAGGCTTCAGTGTTTGGAAGGAACGAAGCTAAGATAGTACGGACATTATTTATATGATCCCGATCATTAATTTCATCCTTTTAAAGGTTGGGTATATACATCAATTTATATATTTATTGAGATTAAATTACTAATCGAACAAATTTAACAACATATTTTATATTTAGATTGAGTATTGGAAAATTACTTTTTAACCATTGTAACATGAAAATGAAAATGAAAATATATAAAAATTGAAAAATGAGAAGCGTCTCATAACAAAATGATATTTTATAAAATGTAATTGAAAAAATGTGAGAAAAATACAAATTTTAAAATGTGAAAACATACCCAATGCGGAAACATGATTCAAGTAAAGTTTTCATACAAAATAGCCTCCTACGTACTTGCTCTATAATTCAATCAATAATGAAACCAGAAAAACAAAAAAAAAAAAAAGTGGTTAGATTCCCTTTCCAAAGAGTAACAGTCTAACCCTTGCATTTTAGCCGCTGGGGAAGGGAAATTAAACCATATTAGCTATGTATCCCCCACCCAAACATTCCCTTACCTAGCCACTGGCAGGTTGCCACGTGACAGTGGCACCCTTTGGAATTTGGTTATTTGTCTTTGTTAGGCAACTCTTGAATCTATGTTTTCTGGTGTGGGGTTTGAGACAATTGTCCTATTGAAGTGTATCTATCAATGGCCTTGGATTTTACATTTGATCATGTAAATTAGACAAGGGCACAATATCAAAAGGAAGCATTCATGATTTGCTGAAAATGTGATCGTCACTTGACTTCAACTAGCTACACATGTATTATTAGTGATCATCAAAGAAAAATATTACTTAAGTTCATATTCAGGAACCATGTTTAGTGAATTTGAAATACTAGGCTAATGGGGAGTTCATTTCTATAAGATAATAAATACCTCTGAACAAAATACATTCAATTTAGTTATATATTTTAAAATTATAAAAATTCTTAAAAAAATAAAGTATTAAATCTCAAGTTAAAAAGAAAAGATTGAAGCCCATTCAATTGATGTTTTAGTTGTTCCTATTCATTATATATTGCAGCAGGTCAGAGTACTGGAACTGGATCAGCAGGAGATCTATCTAACCGTAAATATACCATGGACATGGAAGTATAAACATATAAAACCCAAAAATGAATAAGAAAATAAAATTAGAGATTCTCCATTATTTGGATAACTAGGCTGTATAGGGAACCTGTCTTCGAGCTACAGGGTACTGCCATTGTCACGTTACATACAAATTTTTAATAATGGTTTTTCGTTTTTTTTTTTCCAGCAGACTTAATTTCTTGAATTTGTATTTCATACGACGTTGGTTAGCGCTAGACCTATCATCAATCGTTATAACTCCACATGGAAACTGCCAGACAAACATTGACTTTTTCTTGGCTGCATCCCTATACTGGGATGGGTTTTGTATTAAAAAATATCCAATTTTAGGTCTTTTTAAGGCTTGTTTGTTTCGCAAAAAATATTTTTTAGAAAAATATTTTCTGTATTTTTTTTATTTAATATGTTAAGTAAAATTAATTAATAGAAAATATTTTTCTAATAAAAAAAATTAAGTCATTTTTTTTAAAAAATAATTTTTTATTTTTAAAACCAAAAATCATTTTTCAAACTTTAACAAATTTATTTTAAAAAAATAAATCACATAAATATATATATTTATTATTATTGATTATTCTTGATTATCAACACCCATTAATAATCATTGTTGACCAGCGTGATAGGTAGTAAAAAGTGAAATCCAAAAAAAAAAAAATTTTAATATATTTTTTATATTAAATAATATAAATATAAAATATTTATAATCTAAATTTTATTATAATCTTATAAATTAAAAAAATAATATTTTTATAGTATGTTCTAAACATAAAAAAATATATTATTTAAAAAATATTTTTTCAATTAAAATATTTTCTATGAAACAAACGGAACCTAAGTCCTTAATTCTTGAATAATTAACATCGCCAATGAAGCTATAGTAAGTGCTGGACCTTATGATATTGGGAGGGCATCACTTCTTGGTGATTCAGTAATTATTAAATATTCTTGCTAGCTTCATTTATCTATTATTTTAATGTAATTCATGTTATTAAATTATATGTCAGAAAGATTGTTATCAAAGAAAAGGTAAGATGATAATAAATTGGAGAAGCATCAAATTTTTGAACTAAAGTTGGTAATTAGGTAGCAAGGTAAGAAATCTTATCAACTGATGAGATTTTTGTTTTGTGACTAAGACCTCTGATTTCTCTCATCCCGCTGGATGGAGATAGCTTATATGATTATGGACCTCAAGGAAGTCGCTGATAACGAATTGAGACCTTAAAGCAAAGACTTTGATGAATAATGCACACATTTTTCTTCAATCTGTTGTTGCTTTACAACAATCTGCAAGGTGTGTGACTGATTGAGTTAATTTGAGCAGTAAACATAGCTCATAATTTTTTACTAGCAAAAAGAAAAAGATATATTTTTAAAACCAGTAAAATTAAATTATTTAATAGTGTTGCATTACATTATCACAGAGTAATAATGTGATGATCTAGTGTTTTTTTTAAAGAAATAACAAGTAAATGATCTAAATATTGATAAGTCTTTTTTTTTTCTAAAGAAAATTTTCTTTTTCCATTTACCCTTAAAATAGTTAAAATCAGTGTTATTCTTTGTTGGGAATGAGGTAAAATAAGAGAAGAAGAGAAGTAATGATGAAAAATAAAAAAGAATTGCAATTTTTTATTATTTGGGAATTAAAAGAAAATAACTATTATTTTTCTCTCTTTATTTTTCCTCCAAATTTGAGAGAAAATATAATGATTGAAGGAAATTATAATGAGTTTATATTTTTACCCTTGATACTTCTCTATTGAATGAGAGAAAATAAATTTGTTTTCTGTCTTTTATTTTTTGTCCAAAGATGAAGAGGAAAAATAAATGAAAGAAAATAAAATTTATTTTCTTTCATTTTTTCTTATCTAAACATGAAAAGATAAAATAAATGAAGGAAAATAAAATTTATTTTTTCTTCTTTATCCAAACACGAAAAGGAAAAATGAATAAATGAAAATAAAATTTATTTTTCATTTTTGTTTTCTTTCCTCCTTGAATAATTTCCTAAATATAGGGTTAGTGAGAGTTACCCTTATTGGGATTTGTAGAACAAACGCAACGGAAGATAAAACTTTTTTTTACATAAAATCCCATCAAACGTTTATGTGACTATATTAAATCGAAAAAAAAAATGCAAATCACACCCTTTTGTGCGAAAGGTAACAGATCTATTGAAAGGTAAAGAGAGGTTTATACCGATAACACTCAACTTTGAGTTTTAAGTTGGATCTAAATGTCACCAAATTATGAACACCCTCTGCAGGTTTGCATGAATGGGCTTTATCCAAAACCGAAGTGTGTTAGCAGTAGGATTTTTTTTTCTTCTCTAGAACGTTTCCTAAACATGAATGTTTTGTATGGTTTTTAAGAACTCTAAAACATACATATATATTTTAATTGTTAAAATATTTATATGACAACTTTGTATCTTAAAATATATAGTAAAAATAACATTCTATTTCGTTTTAACATTTAAAACGAAATAGATATTTAATAATTTACATAATATTTTTAATTATATTAGTTATAAATTAAGAGCGCAATAAAAACTCAATTTCGTTTTGGACCTATTTTAGTGACTTAAAAATTTATTTTGGCTCGAAGTTATAAGTGATCTCTAACAAAATATCATGACTATCCAAATTACGTGAAATTCAATGATCCAACTTAACCTATTTTACAAATGACATTATAATTCTTTTGTCACATTATATCTTAATTAAATATAAAACATGAATCATATCATCCTTATATAGGTAAGTTATTTATCGATCTCCAAGTAAACCGATATAAAATAACATTGATAACTTTTATCAATTCATTACTGCATGACCGTACAATCTCTCCAGTCTAACTTATCGAATGACATAGAAATATATTTTCCATAAATATATAAGGGACAAATTTCTTTTCAACCACTCATATTATTTTATATGATTTACTCAATTTTAATATTAGTTTATATGATTATCCAATTAAAAATAATATTGGACTATATCAAAACATGAAATTTGTCATTTTGGATTTTATGGTGATTTTTAGGTTAAAAGATTAAATTAATACTATTGCATGATAAATGCTCATGATTATTAATCTATGTAATGTTTTTATAGCAGGTCATTATAATACAATATTTATTAAACATGTATCTATGTGTTTGATTTAATATCACATATCCATGACTAGTACAACATAGTCATCAATCAAACACATACTAGTCTTCGTTTATTATTTTCCCAACAATAATGACAAATTATGGATAATGTAGAGTATATTTTTTTCATCCAAAGGTTTTATTACCAAGTTGCATATTTGATGACATTAACTATTCATGAAATTTATAATTATGCCGTAAATTAAATATAAAAGAGATATTTAATAAAATCTCAACCATGACATTATTGAGAAAATATCTATTACAAGTATTGGCCAATGACACATAACTAACAACTCTTTATTTGGAATGAAGTAAAATGAGAGACTAAGGGAAATAAGGATGGAAAAAATAAATATTACAATTTTCCATTATCTGGGAATCAAAAGAAAATAAACATGAAAGAAAAATAACTTTTATTTTTCTGTTTTTTATTTTTCTCTCAAAATAAAGAGAAAAATATGATGATTGAATGACGTTCTAATGAATTTATATTTTTGCCCTTGATAATTCATTATTGAATGAGGGAAAATAAATTTATTTTTTCTTTTTTATCCAAACATGAAAAAATCAATGAAATAAAATAAAATTTATTTTTCCTTATATTTTTCATATCCAAACATGAAGAGGAAAAATAAGTGAAAAATAAAATTTATTTTTAAAATAAAAAAAAATATTTTCTCTTTTTGTTTTCTTTTCATCCCTAAATAATGAAAGAGAAGAATAATTTTATTTTGTTTGGAAAAGAAAAGAAAATATAAAGAGAAAAAATAATCATTATTTTATCTCATTTATTTTCCTCCAAGATGATGAGAATATATGGAAGATTATAGACATCTTTATAAATTTATAATTCTATCCATCATCTCTCTAATTTATTTTAGTAAGTAAATATTATTTTTTTAAAATAAAGTGTAAAATATAAAATATATGAAATAATAATTTTATTTCCTTTCATATTTTACTTTCAAATAAAAAAAATACAGTTAGTTTCTTTTATCTTATTTTTATTTAAATATGAGGAAAAAAATAAATTTATTTTTTCTTTTATTTTTTTCCCGCATAATTTCCCAAACATCCATAGGGTTAAATGTAATTGGGTAGTTGGAACGTGAATTCTCCAGTTGTATTGTACCTTGTACGAATTTTATGCCAGGGAAGTGTTTGCAGGAAAATTCTTTGCCAGTACACAGCAAGAAATTAAATACCTCTTTATAGTCTATGAGCTGTCTGCATGCAGTGAAGAGGCGGGAAAAGAATAGCAAACTGCCAAGTTAAGATTTGGGCATTCTTGTTGGATCAGTACAGAACATCACTCAGTAGTCGGTACCAAACATAATTCAATTCATAACCCGGTGGCTTTAAAGCTATGTTTGGAAAATTATTTTGAAAGAAAAGAAAAATAAAAAAATAAATTTTATTTTTATTCTTTATTTTCTTTTTCATATTCAGATTAAAAAGAAAAAAAAAATATTTTCCTCGTTTAGAGAGTAAAATATAAAAGAAAACTAAATCAATATCTCATATATTTTCTATTTTGTCATTTATTTAAGACATGAATAAGAGAAAAATACGAACATAATTTTAAATTTATAAAAAATGTCTTTATTTTTTCATGTTTTCTTTTTATTTTGAAGAAAAAATAAAAACAGTATAATAAAGAATATTTTATTTCTTCTTCTATTTTTCTTTTATTCCCCTAACAAGAAAAAGTTATCTTTCTCTTTTATTTTACTTTTTATTTATTTTTTCTCCTTTCAAATATAGCATAAATGATTTGATACAAGAAATTTGAGGTGAAAAAGATATAAAAGTTTCGAGATATATATATGTGTGCATGGGGGATTCTATAGTGATAAATTAATAATATTTTCAAATAATATTAAGGGACAAATATTATATGTGACAATTATTTTCTGTTTTATTAATTGTAACTTGTTATAGTAGGTAACAAATTTTTAGAACAAGTAATTTTAAATAGCCGCTAAAAAATCATATCAATTTTTTTAGCCCCTAAAAAATAAATTTTAATAAAATAAGAAACTAAAGCTTTCTGGAAAAAATAAGGAATAAAAAAATAATTATTTAGTTTAAATTGAAAAATGATTAGCTTTTTTATGATTTTAGTTATTTATTTATCTTGAAATATTGAATGAAGTTAATATTTTTATTTTTATTTAGTCATTGTCACAAGATTTTAATTTTTAATAAATAATTATGATATTCTCTTTAAATAATGTCTATTTACAATTTTATTCATCAATCTTTATACATATTAAAAGATTAATCATATTGATAAAATGTTCAAACTAATCAACAATGTAGAAATAATTTTGTATATTTAAAGTTACATAAAATGAATATTTTAACTAATAATAACGTGTTAGGGTATATGTCAATATAATCTAACAATTTGATCTATTAAAACAATAAATAAACAAAATTATTTAAACAAACCTAATCTATTTTTGTAACTTAAAAATTGTGAAATGTGTAATATTTAAAATTAAAAAACAAACATAAAAAAATAAATCAATATGAATAAACAAAGGGATCTAATAATTAAAATAAATTTATGCAAATGATATATTTAATACCTAAATAAGAACATCATTTGTATTTTTAAATTTTTTATCAGTCTTCTCGAGTGAAAGAAAATGAGACTTACTTAATCAAACAAATAAATAAATAAATAAATATATATATATATATATATATATATATATATATATATATATATATATATATCTATCTATAGATA
>CATIWR010137824.1:0-14272 GCA_949677035.1 Omphalea diandra | reverse complement strand
AAGGCATCATTTCAAACATCAAAATCACCATGTCTCCCCTGTTTTACCATTTCAATCATTCTATGTAACTTTTTATCCTTACCCTATGCTTCTTTAATTCGATCATGCAACATTGGTCTCACTTGAAAAGTAGCAATCAATGCCCCATTCTTTTGTATGTTTTGTCCTATATTTATAGCTTGTAATTAAACTAAATAAGACAATGGAAATACCTGTAAATGGGCTACACCACTTCTTGATTTCATGCTCAAAGCATCAGTAACCATATTTGCCTTCCCTTGGTGATATTCGATGGTGTAATCATAATCCTTTAGCAATTCTAACCACCACCTCTATCTCATGTTTAATTCTTTTTGGTTCATCAAATACTTTAAGTTCTTGTGATATGTAAATATCTAAAAAGTTTCTCCGTACAAGTAATGTCTCCATATTTTCAAAGCAAACACAATAGCAACAAGTTCTAGGTCATGTAATGGGTAAGATAATTCATAAGGTTTCAGTTGTCTAGATGCATATACAATTACCTTACCATGTTGCATTAGAACACATCCCAAACCTTGATCAGAGACATCATTATATACTACAAATCCTTTATTACCAGTAGGAATGGCTAATACTGGAGTTGATGTTAATCTATCTTTTAATTCACCAAAACTCTCCTGAAATGCTTTAGACCATTGAAATGGTACATTTTTCTGAAGTAACTTAGTCAGAGAAGCAGTTATGAGTGAAAATCCCTCAACAAATCGATGATAATACCCAACAAGTCCTAAGAAACTTTAAACTTTTGCAACATTCTTTAGGGTTTCTCATTTTACTATTGCTTCAATTTTGTTTGGATCCATCTCTATGCCATTTTCAGAAACTATATGTCATAAAAATACCATATGGTCAATCCAAAACTCGTACTTGTTTAATTTAGCAAATAACAGTTTTTCTTTCAAATTTTTGCAACACAACCCTTAAATGTTGTTCATCCTCTTCTCTACTCTATGAATACACCAATATGTCATAAATGAACGCAATTACAAATTTGTCTAAGTAAGGTTGGAACACTTTGTTCATAAGAGCCATAAACACTGTTGGTGCATTAGTCAAACCAAGTGGCATCACCAAAACTTCATAATGCCTATACCTAGTTCGAAAAGCTATCTTCAGTACATATGAGTTTAAAATTTTGAACTGATAATATCCTGATTTTAGGTCAATTTTAGAAAACACTCGTGCTCCTTGTAACTAGTCAAGCAGATCATCTATCCTTGGTAAAGGATACTTTTCTTCACAGTAACCCAATTTAATTGTCTGTAATCAATACACGGCCTCATTGTCCCATCTTTCTTTTTAACAAATAATACTAGAGCAACCCATGGTGACACACTAGGTCTGATGAATCCCTTTTCAAGTAGTTCCTGCAATTAGGTCTTTAATTCTCCAAACTCAGCTGGAGCCATCCTACAAGGTGGTATGCATATTGGTATAGTTCTTGGGACCAACTCAATTGTGAATTATATCTCCCTATCAGGTGGCAAACCAGGTAAGTTAGCTGGGAACACATCTAGAAACTCATTCACCATGAAAATATTCTCAAGTAATTTATTTGTTAACCTTATGTCTACCACATGTGCCAAATAAGCATCACAACCACTTTTAATCATGCAAAAAACCTTGATAGTAGAAACTAGACATGTAAGTACAATTTGGCTTTCCCTTTGAAACACAACCCTTGTATGATTTGGAGATTCCAGAATAACTTCCTTAGTAAAACAATTCACTATTGCATGATATTTAGACAACCAATCCATACCCAGTATCACATCAAATTCACGTAGTGGCAACAGTACTAGATCAACATTCAACTCAACGTCATTAATGTGAATCACATAATCACGACATACCTCATCCATAATCATCACATCTCTCAAAAGAGTACCAACACATAAATCAAAACCTGAAGGTTGATGTTTACTACATAATTGTGATGCCATGTTCAATGAAATAAATGAATGTGGAGAGCCAGGATCAATTAATGTATTGGCTTCAAAATCATGGAGAAAAAGTTTATTAGTGATTACTTATAGAGCGACAATAGCTTCTTGCCTTGTCATGCCAAATACTCTAGCCTATGTCAGGGGTCTAGAACTCTAACCTTCTGATATGCTCATACCTTGGCTAATTGTGGTTGTTCTACCTTTACCTCTGTCTCTACCAAATGATACTCCAACTCCACTTGCCTTCGAAACTTCAACTGTAGGCTCTAATGTAGCTCTGCCTCTGTCTCTGCCTCCCTCTGACATTCTTGATTTTTTAGGAAAATCTGTAAGCATATGATCAAGATACCCACAAAAGTAGCACCCCCCAGTCAATTTTCTACATTCACCCATATGTTGCCTGCCAAAGTGTACACATGAGGGTCATTGTTGCATAGCTTGGCCTTGACCTCTACTTGCATAAGATGAAAGTCCTAGTCCTCTACCTCTATAGCTAGAGTAACCACCCCTAGCACTAGACTGTAATGGCATATAATCTGCAAGTTTACCTTTCTTTTTGTTAAAATCCTCTATAAACTCAATAGGCCCCCTTTTTACTCCTTGCTTCATCCTTTCTTTTTCTAATCTTTCCACCCTGATTGCAACAACTTTTAGTTTGATGTAACTTTTAAGTTCTGCAGCTGTGATCATACTTCTGATCTCATATCTCAGTCCCTCTTCAAATTTTTGATATTTGTCTTTATCAATGGCTACCATGAAGGACACATAATGAGATAATTGATTGAATTTTACCTTATATTCAGCTATAGTCATCTGCCCCTGCTTTAAGTTCAAAAACTCTTTTTTTTTTTTTTTATCATCTTTATACACTTATGTCATGTAATTGTTATTAAACTTACGAAGAAAATCATCCCATGTAAGCACTGAAGGCTAGGCATCACTCTCTAAATGGTTCGCCACCAATCATATGCATCCCAATGTAATAGCGATACTGCATAATCAAACTTTTATTCTGGCATGCATTTCATCAAATTCAAAACTCTTTGTGTTCTTTTCAGCCATGTATCTGCCACTGATGGATCTGTGGTACCACTGAACTCAACTGCACCCTATTTTCTTAATTTATCATACCTTCTCTTCCTTTGAATTTTTATACCCTGCATTGTTGGTTCACCAATTCTATGTTGTGGTTGACCATGAGATATGTGTTGTGCATAAGAATGTAGAAGAGATCTAAATCTATCAGCAAGTTGATCTCTTAATAGTTTATATGATGCTTTTATGGAATGCAAATCAGCTGACTCCTCTCTCCCTAGTAAGCCATGGGTATTACCATGAGTACCCTCTGCTAATGCCCTATAGACATATAAGACTATGTCTTATGATAATGCAAAATAGTGCAAAAGTCATGTCATGTTCATATGTATGTCCCTATGGAACCTATCCCTACTCTAATGCCAAAACTGTAACGACCATTTTCATTTACAAAACTCAAAGCATCCATATCCGAAAATACATGTGCATAAAGGTTTTATTCATCATATATTCACAATCAAACATGTATTTAATGTACATATATGTTAACTAATGTTCAAGACTAGTGACCATAACTAGTTCCTATCTAAATGTATGTATATGACATAAGAAGAGAGAGAGTTAGAATTCAGTCGACGACCTGTGGTCCATATGTCTCAATGCAAAACTCTAAGCACCAAAGTGTCCAATCCCTATTATTTGGTATCTGAAAAATATAATTGCAATTTGGTGAGTCGTGACTCAATGAATAAAAATAATAATCAGATTTTTATATCACAGTCAACAATCAAATATCATCAGGATATATTACAAGTATAACATTTGACTCTGCAAGTGCAAGCGCAATAGATTAATTTCTTTGTTGTGACCATGCAAGGCAAACACTGCTCTCGAAAATTCATATGATTCAAATGACATTTGATTTTGTTGGCCAACATATATCAAGTGCAAGCGCAATAGATTAAAGGAAGATTTTGGAACTAGTCACCCTAGTAGTAAGATATACAGCCTTCCTATGGTTGTACAACCCATATGAATACCCTAATTCTAGTACATTCATCTCCTTCTCTATTATTGGATGCATCCATGGTACAACCAAAAATATTTATAGCACTATGCACCCACCTAACACCTATAAATACCTTTCATTTTAAAAAGAAAAAGGGAGGCTTGGAAACCCTAACTAAACTCTGCCAAAATCAATTATCATACATAGAAAACTCAAACTCTAACCTCACCCCACTTTCTAAAAAGTTATAACTAAGCCTTTATCTTTGCATTTATGTATTACCTTAAGCATTTTTTGAAGATATTAAACTTATCATGTGCTTCTAAAGCAAAGACATCATTAGAACACATCAAGGAACCCTATTCCCCTTTTCTTCTTTCCCCTTTATTTTTCATTTTCTATTTTGGAAACCTAAAAAATGAGGGTTTTAAAGCCTTATTGGTAGGTTGTACAACCCTCTTCTTAGGCTGTACAACCCTTATCCATGGTTTTACAACCCAAGTTTCCTGTAATATAGCAGCAAATTAGCTTCTTCTTTTTAGATTTCTTGATTTTAGGGCGTGTTTTTAGGATGTTTGGTGACTCCAATGATAGAATAGGATGAGGCCTTATGGCCTAGGACACCTATTCACATCAAAATGAAGTTTTTATTAGCTTTCAAAATGGTTTTATATACTTTTCTCACTTAAAATGCTTATGTGTTTTCCTTATTGACCTTGGTGATCCCCTCTATGGTAAAATGTATGATAGTCAAGTGAATAGTGTTCTAAAACCTTTAGCTCTTTAGTTTGATGTGGCCATCCTAACTTCTACCATTTTAGATGCAGCCCAAATTATTTTTAGCTCTTTATGAGCAATAAGAAATAGGCTTTAACAACCTTAGTACTTCATTTAGATGAATCTTTGCCTTAAAGTTATCTAATGCCCTCCAAATGCTTAGCATGTGTGTGTGTGTTCATTTCCTTTCTTCTATTCATGATTCATGCATTTATGTATAGGCTTTATGCATTATATATTTTGGTTTGTGGTGATAAAAATGTGATAATCATAGACTTAGATGCATGTTAGGTACCTTGGCTATGGAGTTATGGTATGGTAATTATCATGGACCTCACTTCTCTTCCAATATTTACTTTAAGTCTTTTATTGCTTATTCATTCTCATATTAAATCATTACTAACTTATTCCTTCTTTTGGGTATAAATGTGAGTGCTTGGGATTAGACCATGAATTTAGTCTTGACCATTTCCCATCATGGATGATTACATATGTAAATGAATAATGATGCATATTAAAACCCTATGCCATGTCACATAACCCTCCTCCCCATTATAGATTATTATATTTGTAAATGGATGATGATGCAAGCTAAAACCCTATACCATGATGCATGATTACTCTCCTCATTGAAGTTAATGTTTTGATTTGTTGAAATGAATCACATTTAAATGTATGCTTAGGGTGATAATTGGACTAATCTATAACTTGGTTAAAATATTAAAAGTGAACCAAAGATGCCTAAAGGCCAAATCCTAATATCCAGGCGGTTTAGAGATGCCTAACCACTTCATTAATTCATAACCAATTTTTGAACCCGATCTTTTATGAGTTGGAGGCGAAATGGGCCTTCTAATTGACTTAGATTAGGTTTAGATTTTGTCTTCCCCAGGTTCTTATCCTGACCAAAGTCGGGTGGTGACTACATACTTCTTAGGGATGGTATCAATGTACTATCCCACTTTTGGTCCCCTAATGATCACCATGTTGGACTAAAAGCTTTGAAATTGTGCAAGGCCTAAAAAGGATCCCCAATGGTCTAATCACATGCGACACCTTATGGTCACTACCAATGTACTCTTGATCCCCTATTGGTCGACAAAAGGATTGAGTTGCAAGCAAGATTCCACTATTTCAATTGAAACTCGAGGCGCTCACAGTGGTAATTCCACTAGAGACCTGAAATTGATTTTGTGTTTAATTTATGGTCCACTTCTAGTATTTCACCATTTTTATTGAGTAGTCTTCTTCTTTTGTGTAGCCTCCACACTTCACCACGAGCACTAGGTGCCCTTAGATAAATCGATGGTTCTTTAAACTTGAGATTTAAGCTCCATTCAAGGTTTGAAGATTGTGAAGAGGATTCATCAGTCATAAGCCTAGTACCCTTGAGTATATCAAATGAGGGATCATGACAATCAACCTTATGCATATAGGAGCCATCAATGTCTACAACCCTTTCAACTGCTAGGTGCATGTAGGAGCCAATAGTGCCTTAAAATAACACACCCAGCTTGTTTGCATTTCTTCAAAGGGTAGTGAAAGTCCTTAAAGCACGTGGTTAGGTATCCTTAATGTAATCATGAATGTAACCCCATTCCTTTGATGTAATTATCCTTTGCATGTAAATACTTATGTCTTTCCCTTTTCCTACCATGTAAATATTTTTTTTATGTACGTCCATCCTTTAAGGGATTCAACTCTTCACCTGTACATATTTATTCTCAAAATGTAAAGAGTACTTCTTTTAGTACCATTGTGTATATGTTCCTTTAAAGTTTTAACACTTTTTAGTATGAGGTGACCTCGTGCATTCTTTGCCCTCATGATGGTATAATAATGGGACCCCATTTAGAAAAGAGCCACTAGACCTCATGTGTGGGAGGAATGAGGTTGGGAGGATCTTTTGTGATATGACTTTATGCATAAAATGCATACATACATCGATTACTTGTTTATGCATGATATTGGTAACCCTTGTCTTGCAACCATCATAGCTTCATCCAAACCCTAGTGGAAGAGAAAGGGCAACTGTTTTGCTAGGAAAAGCAAGACTCCAAGTCCAAGCCAAAAACTCAACCTAATCATAGAGCCAACCATACTGCTATAAGTCGTAGATAGAATGATAGCTGACTTTACTCACAAGACGCAAAAGAGGATTGCTAAAGAGGTAAACAAGCATGTTAATGAAATTATAAAGAAATAAGAGACTTCTATCAATCAGATTGATCAAGGGAAAGCACCAATGGAGGCACCCCAACCTGTGATGATTGATGACAATCTATTTGAGATGAAGGAATACCATGAAAGCAAGCTTACTAAAGAGGTGGGAAGTACAACTGTCATTTTGGAAAAACCCTAAGAAAGTGAGAAGAAAGCACTCGATTTGATGACTTTGCCAAGCAGTTTCAAAAAATACAGAGGGCCTTAAGTGCTAAAGGTTTGGAAAGAGGAACAGACATTAAAGAATTGCTTGCTCACAAACTAGAGAAATTATTAGCTAATTTTTGCATGCTTGAACTGCCTAAGTTCACAAGAACTCATAGTGTTAATTATGAAAATATCTAAAGTCTGAATGGATAGAATTTAATTATGAAGGCATCTAAAGTCTGAGTGGATACTATGTTGGAGCTTTTTGAATTATCATTGGAAAGGTTCGTAAAAGCCTAGTACTTCAATTAACTAAAGATTGTCAAAGAGGATTATAAGGAGTTGGCAGAAGCTTTTGAGAAACACTATGCTTGTAATTCAGATATAGAGGTCACATTACAAGATTTAGAGTCTTTTAAGCAAAAGGCTAGTGAGAGCTTTAATGTCTATATCTAGAGATAGAAAAAATGGCTTTAAAGGCAACCATATGGCCTATAGAGAGAGAATAGGTTAATATGATTATAAAAGGGGCTTTGCTAGTATCAACACTCGAATTAGACGAATATTGGTTAGGAACTTTAAAGATCTCCAAGAGGTAAGTTTCCAAGCCAAGGAGTTAAAATTTCGAGATAAGAAGATAGTATGGGAGAAGAAGAGATGCCCCATCTCAGCCTTAGACTAAGGGGAACAAAATGACTGATGCTAATGCAATAAAAGCACTAAGGTAGTTTACAAATTTGGGGATGCCTCTATCTAAGGCATTTGAAAGGTTACAAAGTAAGGGAGTGTTGAAGCCTTTAGCATCAAAACCACTGCCTAATCCACTACCTAGAGGATATGATGCTAATGCTTACTATGCCTTTCATCAAGGAGTTAGTCACGATATCGATTATTATTACTAATTGAAGAATGAGATCCAATAACTTATCAATAATAAGACTATCTTCTAATAGTGTCATTCGGGCCTATGATGATAGTAAAGGGCCAACTATAGTCGTGTTTAAAAATATGGTAAAAATAGGAGTAGTTTTGCTAGAGAGGCCATGGTATCGTTCTCTCGGTGGTGTGCCTTCCACTTTTCACCAAAAAGTTAAGATTCCTTATAAAGGGGAGATCATGACCATCTATGCTGAGGTGGTGAAATCATGTCAACTTTGGGTACTACTATTTTGCATCTCAGAGGATTTTAGGTTGCTAGAGTCATAAATAAATGGGTTGATGCAAAGGTGATGGGGATTATGAAGAATATGAACTTCCTTATAGGATAGGGGCTAAGGAAGAATTATACTGGCTTATTAGAGTTCCTAGAATTCCCACCTAGACTACTAAGAAAGGATTGAAATACCATCATGAAAGGTCAAAGCAAAAAGTGAGAGATTTGCGTAAGTCACTATCAGACTACTTTATGAAAGAAAGGGAAGCCATTGGAAAAAGAGAGTGAGGAACCATTCAAACTGAGAAGTCATTGGGTAATGATATGGGTGAACTTAAGGAGGCTTTCTTTCAACTGGATGTTAGTGAATTAGGATACCAAAATTATTGACTCATACGAAGAAAATGATGGGCAGAATAAAAATAAGAAATGGAAGTAGATTGCGAGGATAAAAGATGTTCAAGAATCAGGTCGGTTTGTGGTTTTCTATGATCCTCAGTCTATATGGCCATGGAAGGATAAGAAGAAGATCACTGATTAACAGGTAAGGCAGTACCTGCTAGATCATAATTTATAGGTCACCGAGGAAGATCATATAAGGAAGGGATCCAACTTGACAAAGTAGAGCTCACCCTTCATGGACCTAGAATGGGAGTACACCAGATTGTGCAAGTTCACTTAAGCTACTTACATTGGGATAAAGTTGGAGGATATTCAAAGCATGATTGTGAACTCCATTAAGGAAGTAAATGGAGAAAAATCAATAACTTCATAACAGAAATAGGGCCTACCGAGGTAGGGGGGGGGAAAGAAAGATCTTGTTACTATCGAGGCTCTAACTGATATTGCAAAAGGTGCAAATGAGGAAAAGGCTTAAGCCAATAAGACTTCAGCCAACCAACAAGATGAAAAGACTTTTTTACCACCACTAATATTCTTATTTCTAGTCTTTTTAAAGACAATGATGTATTTCTTTCTAAGTTCAAGGCAATGAATGATGAGTGTACTTACTTGTGTGATGTGTTTCCTGATGGTAGTGTGTCAGCATGCATCATATCATTAGCATATTTAACATTAATTTTGTGCATACCAATGCATTTAATCTTGGCATATAGAAAAATCTAAAATCTTGCTCATTGCTATTGATTTCATGTCAGAGGAGTGAAGGAAGTTTAAACAGTTACTCAATAAATACCATAGGGTCTTCACCTGAACATATGAAGATATGCCAAGGGTTGACAAGCGAATTGCATAACACAGGATTCTAACCTACCCATACATGAAACCAGTTAAATAGAAGCTTCGAAGAATATGAACTGATAGGCCCAACTGGTTAAATAAAAAGTAACTAAACAATTGAATGCCAAGTTCTTGGAGGTAGTGGATTACCCTAAAGGGCTAGCTAATATAGTACCTGCACCAAAAAATGATGGAAGAGTATGGATGTGTGTTAACTATAAGGATCTAAACAAAGCATTCCCAAAGAATGATTTTTTATTGCCACATATTAATGTGTTGGTTGACAGTGATTTTTTATGCATTCCTTTATGGATGGGTTCTCTGGGTAACCAAATTCTCATAACCATCAGAAATAAGGTAAAAATAGCATTCATCATAAAATTGGGGATGTACTACTACAAGGTAATGTTGTTTAGCTAAAGAATGTGGGAGCAATGTACCATCGAATGGTGACAGCCTTATTGCATGACTTGATCCTTAAGGAAGTGGAGGTGTACATAGATAACATGATTATATAGTAAAAAATAAGCGAAGGACATTTCAAAGCTCTATAAAAGTTCTTGAAAAGAGTCGACGAGTATAATTTGAAACTAAATTCAAAGAAATGTGTGTTTGGAGCTACTTTTAGTAAATTGACGAGACATGTGATCAATGAGAAAAACATTGAAATAAATCTCGATAAGATCAAGGTAATTCAAGGCATGCTCACACCTGAAATAGAAAAAGAAGCATGAGGTTTCATGGGCTGCTTATAGTATATCAATAAGTTCATAACAAGATTAACCTTCAAACCCATTTTCAAGTTACTAAAGAAAGAGCAACCGATGGAATGGAATGAATAGTGTAAAAGGTCTTCAAGAAGATAAGAGGTTATCTAACTAGCCCATCGATATTAAAGCCACCAAGGCTTAGGAAGCCACTAACTTTGTATCTGATGGTGGAAGATAGTCCTGTAGGTGCCATGTTAGCTTAAGAAGATGAAGTAGGGAGCGAGCACGTAGTGAATTACCTTAGCAAGGAATTGTTATCATATAAGGATAAGGTATAATCAAGTAGAGAAAACTTGTTTAGCATTGGTCTGGGTAACAAAGATGTTAAGGCACTACTTTCAGTCATATTTAGTGAAAGTGGTTTCGAAACATGATCCAGTTAGGTACTTACATAAGGTTCCTTCTCTAACTGAGAGATTGGTAAAGTGGTTGATCATGCAGATTGAATTTGATTTTAAGTATGTAACTAAGATGGTGATCAAAAGGTGGGTCATTTCAAAATATTTTGTAGAATAATCTATTAAAGAAGGAGAATCCAAGCTCACCCAATTCCTTGATAAGGGGTTAGGAGCAATTGAGCCTCAAGGATGGAAAGTCTACTTTGATGGAGTCATAAATAAAAAAGTTGCAGGTGTAGGGGTGGTTATGATTTCACTAGAAGGAGAACTTTTTCTTTAGCCAAAAAGTTCAACAATAAGGTGACTAATAACATGGTTGAGTATGAAACATATGTGTCGGGGCTTGAATTCATAAAATAAATAAGAGTTAAGGCAATAGAGGTGTTTGGGAGCTCATTGTTGGTTAATTCACAACTAACAAAGGAGTGGGAATTAAAAGAAGAACATTCGGGCTTGTACTTAATGCATGTGAAGAGTTTTGGTGTAGAGTTTTCAAAGTCATATTTCATGATCTACCACAATAAAAGAATGTGATGGTTAATGCCTTAGCCACTTTAGTCTCTGTTTGGAATTGGTCGGAGGCAATGCCTATGGAACCTCTTATCACGCTCTAAACAGGGGTGTCATGCTATAAGGATACAAGAGTAATGCAAGTATCAATCGAGAATTGCCCCTAATATTTTCACATACGGAGGTATTTGAAAAGTGGTGAATACCCTAATGAAGCTAGAAATAAGGATAGAAATGTGGTTTAAAATTTATCTTTGTAATTTAGGGTTTATGATAGTGTAATGTACAAAAGGATGTTTAACGGAGTCCATTTGCAGTGATTGGTCAAAGAAGAGGCCCACAAAGTCATACAAGAAGTACATGCAGGATTTTGCGGGCCCTATATGAATGAAAAAGTGTTATAAAGGAAGATTCTAAAACTTGAGTATTATTAGACTACCATAGAGCATGACTATATTCAAAAAGTTTGAAGTTGTCTCTAATGTCAAGTTCATGGAAGTCTTAGTCATTTACTGTTGACTGGGTTATATAATTGGACCTTACCTTGGCCCTTTATAGCATGGGGTATTGATGTAATCAAAGAAATCATATCGGCTTTTACCACGGAACATAAGTACATCGTAGTGGTAGTGGGTTACTTTTCAAAATAGGTAAAGGTTGAAGTCGTCAATAAGTAGAGGGTAAAATATATGGCACAATTTATTGAGAAGAACCTCAGATGTAGCTATGGTGTGTTACATCATATTGCTATTGATAATGGTGTCCATTTCCAAGTAGAAGTCAAGTTAATGTTTAGAAGATATGGGGTGGCCCACCATAAGTTGGCATTTTACAAGCCACAATCTAATGGAGCAGTGAAAGTGAGAATGTTAAAAACAACCTTACCAAGATGGTTAAAACATATAGAGATTGGTTTAAAAAGTTACCATTCACCTTGTGGCATTATCAAACTATGGTAAGGACATCGACTGGGATGACACTATACTCTTTGGTGTATGGGGTGAAGGTAGTACTTCCCATTGAGTTAGAAGTGAGGTCTTTTATAGGTCTTGGTCGAATGTGACATCCCAAAGTATCAGTGGATAAGAAACAGATTGAAGCAACTCATTTCTGCTAGATGAAAGAGGTTGAAGAACCTATATCATATCTAGTTATACCAAATCAGAGTGGCCCTGGTATTTAATAAGAAAGTCAAAATATGTGCCATAAAGGTTTGGGATCTAGTGTTAAAGGCAATTCAACAAAATGTTCAAGATCTTGGAAGGAAATTTAGGCCGAATTAGAAAGGTCCTTACATTGCTAAGCAGATCTACTTAGGTGAAGTGGTGAAATTAGCGAATATGGAAGGGAATGAATTCATTGAGTCGGTGAACTTAGATCAATTAAAGAAGTATTTCGTGTGAGGTGTGAGAAAACTAAAGCAACCCGCTAAGCTGAAAATCTAAAAGGGTGGCTTAGGTAAAAATTAGGGAATAAATAAATGAAGAGAGGAAAAAAAAGAGGAAAGCTTATTAAGCCGAAAACCTAAAATGGTGGTTTAGGCAAAAGTTAGAGCATAAAAATAAATAAAATAGTAAAAGTTGAGAAAGTGTGGTTGACCACTAGGGGACCTTTGATAAGACAGTCAGTCGACGACATAAAAGACAAGGGTGAGTGAGTCATAGAATCAACAAGATGGAGGCATTGGATATTTTATTGTATCAATATTAAAAGCAAAAGTTATGCATTTAATTGATATTTAAATATGCAAAATCTAACTGATTTATGCCAATAGTAATATCAAATCAAAATATATCTGCATAATTGGAGTAAATTCAGTCATTCATGTCTTTGAATTTTATTTAAATATATCGTACATTATTATTATTTGCTATTAGTTAATGTGATGTCTGATATCTAAAGGTCGTGTAACCATGCCATGTAGTCTACATCATCATCAGACTAAGGGTCTCTACCAGTGTAAAAGTCATAGATGTAGCAATTGGTCTAAGTAACCTCAACTCTATCTAGGAAATGCTAGGTTAGAGGGCCCTTGACGAATGAAGGGTGGAATTGTACCTTAAATTGGGGAGCACTGAATTGGTGGCATACACGAGTTGGATCATAAAATGTGCCTGAAGCGAAGGCAAAAAGAATGACTCAATCCTCGTAAGTCCTTAATGTAACATGTGATAGATTTCACCATGGGCAACTCCTGGATGTTGGTGACAGTGATGTAGGACATCCACTTATTCCACTTAACCTTGGTAGCAGCTGACCTTGACAAATGGCAGTTGGAGTGATGATGTAGGTAGTAAAGCCTCACATCCATGGTAGGGCTAGCCAATAGCCCTAATCTCTCTTACAACCATATCTAAAAAGTAAAAGAAAAAGAAAGAAAAAGAGAAAAGATAAGAGCAAAATGAAATGTGCTCATTAGGTTGAAACTCCAAAAAAGGCAGCCTAAGCAAAAGTGAGCAGCCCACAAGATTAAAAATGTAATGACCAATCATTTTAGCTCTGATACCAATAAATGTAACGACCATTTTTATTTACATAACTCATATCATTCATGTTCAAAATACATATGCATATAGGTTTTATCCATCCTACACACAATCAAACTTTTACTTGATGCACATCTATGTATATGACACCAGAAAAGACAGAGTTTGGATTCAGCCGACGACCTGTGGTCCATATGAAATGATGTAACACTAAAAGCACGAAGGTGTCCAATTCTTATTCTTCGGTATCTGAAAAAAATTTTGCGATTTGGTGAGTCGCGACTCAGTGAATAAAAACAATAATTAAATTCTCATGGCATAATCCAAAATCAAATATCATTAAGATACATTACAAGTATAACAATTAACTATGCAAGTGCAAGTGCAATAGCTTTTTTTTTGTCGTGACCGAGCAAGGCAAACATTGCTCCCGGGATATTCATGTGATTCATGTAACATATGATTTGGGACCTATTGGTCCATCTTCCTGTAATTCATTTGACATATGCTTTGGGACCTATTGGTCCATCTTCCTGT
>CATIWR010137805.1:0-39111 GCA_949677035.1 Omphalea diandra | reverse complement strand
AATTCTCTCTTAATGAAGTTCATCCTTTCTTCATTTAGGAGTTTAGTGAAAATATCTACAAGTTGATGATTTGTGTCAATAAATTCTAACACAACATCACCTTTTTGCATATGATCTCTAAGAAAATGATGTCTAATATCTATGTGCTTACTCCTAGAGTGTTGGATAGGATTTTTAGAGAGATTAATAACACTTGTGTTATCACATTTGATGGGAATGTGATCAACTACTTTGCCAAAATCCTTCAATTGTTGTTTCATCTAAAGAACTTGGGTGCAATAACAAAACATGGCCACATACTCGGCTTTCGCGGTAGATAAGGCAACCGATACTTGCTTTTTACTAAACCACGAAACTAGGCATTCACCTATGAATTGGTGAGTCCAGGAAGTGCTTTTTCAATCTAGCAAGCTACCTGTATAATCCGCATTTGAATACCCTATAAGACTAAATGAAGAATCCCTAGGATACCATAATCCTAAGTGTATTGTGCCATGTAAATACTTAAAGATCCTTTTAACAGCATTCAAATGAGATTCTCTAGGGGAGGATTGAAACCTAGCACACATGCAAACACTAAACATGATATTTGGTCTAGAAGCAGTAAGACAAAGTAGAGATCTGATCATACATCGATATCTCTTTTCAACTACTTTTTTACCCGATTCATCCTTATCTAATTTGATGGTACTGCTCATTGGAGTTTTAGCTACTTTGCAACCCTCCTTTTCAAATTTCTTTAGCATTTCCTTTGTATATTTGGCTTGGTTGGTGAAAATCCCTTCCTTGGATTGCTTGATTTGTAGACCGAGAAAGAATTTAAGCTCTCCCATCATGCTCATTGCAAATTCCCTAATTATACACTTAGCAAAATCCTTATAAAGAGATTCATTAGTAGCACCAAAGATAATATTATCAACACATATGTGAACGATTAATGTATCATGCTTGTGTTTTTTGACAAAAAGTTTGGTGTCCACCTTCCCTTTCTAAAAATCATTTTTCAAGAGAAAAGAACTAAGCCTTTCATACCAAGCTCTTGGAGCTTGTTTCAATCCATATAAGGCTTTGTTCAATTTGAAAACATGGTTTGGAAAATAATAAGACTCAAAACCAGAAGGTTATTCATCATAGACTTCCTCCTCTATGATGCCATTCAAAAAAGCACTTTTCACATCCATTTGAAAAAGTTTAAAATTCATATGACATGCAAAAGCTAAGAGAATCTTAAGGGCCTCTAATCTTGCAACGGGGCAAAGGTCTCATCATAATCTATTCCTTCCTCTTGGTTGTATCCTTTGGCAATTAATCTAGCATTGTTTCTAGTAATGAGACCTTGCTCATCTAACTTGTTCCTAAACACCCACTTACAACCTATAATTGGGTGTTCCTTAGGCCTAGGGGCAAGTTCCCATACCTTGTTTCTCTCAAATTGATTTAGTTCTTCTTGCATAGCAAGTACCCAACTCTCATCATTAAGAGCCTCATCAATTGACTTTGGCTCAAGTTGAGAAACAAATGCAAGATTATTATCTAAGAGTTGAGATCTAGTACTTACACCCTTAGAGGTATCACCAATGATTAAGTCTTTGGGGTGATACTTGAAAAATCTCCAATCTTTGGGTAGATATTGTCTTGGATCATTTTCTTATTGATGTTGATGTTGATCTTCATCTACTCTTGATGAATCATCCAATTTTAGCTTTTCAAGATCACATACAAGATCATCAATAAAAATACCTTTCCCAAGATCAAGTTTACTAGATTTATCAGAAACAATATTCATAGATTCTCCAACTGCCATTGTACTTTTATTAAAGACTCTATATGCTTTACTTGTGGTGGAATAACCTAAGAAGATTCCTTCATTTGTCTTAGAATCAAAATTTCCAAGATTATCCTTGGTGTTCAAAATATAGCACTTACATCCAAATACTCTTAGGTATGAAATTATAGGTTTTCTACCATTCCAAAGCTTATAAGAAGTTTTATTGAGAATGGGTCTTTTAAAAACTCTATTTGCAATATAACATTAGGTATTAATGGCTTCAGCCCAAAAGTAATTTGGTAAGGAATACTCATTGAGCATTGTTCTAGCCATTTCTACAAAAGTTCTATTTTTTGTCTCTACAACACCATTTTGTTGTGGTGTTCTAGGAGTTTAAAAATTATGAAAAACTCTATTCTCCAAACAATAATTTTCAAATGAGTCATTTTGAAATTCCTTTCCATGGTCACTTCTAATAGAAGATATGAAGTAACCTTTTTCATTTTGAACTTTTTTTGCAAAACTTTTGAAAAAATCAAATGAGTCATTCTTATGAGCTAGAAAAGATACCCATGTGAACTTAGAGTAGTCATCTACAAGGACTAGTGCAAAATGTTTTCACCCCAAGCTAGCACTTCTAGTAGGTCCTATCAAGTCTATATGGATAAGTTGAAGTGGTCTAAATATACTTACAACATTCTTGGCTTTGTGAAAGGTATGGTGTTGCTTCCCCATTTGGCATGGACCATATGTCTTGTCCTTGGAGAAATTTAGCTTAGGAAGCCCTTCCACTAACTTTCCTTTGGATAGGCTTTGAAGAAGATCCATGCTTACATGACCAAGCCTTAAAAGATTGGTTAGCCAAATTGTCTAAGTCAATTGACTAGGTATTGCCTTTCCTTTCGCTCTTGAAAATAACCTCATCATCTACTAAAGTGGTGACTCGACATTCCCTAGGATCAAAGGTAACTTTATTACCTTTGTCACACAATTGACTCACACTTAACAAATTATGTTGTAAGCCACTAACCAAAAGAACATTATCAATTAAAGAACATCCATTCTTACCAATGGTTCCAATGTTAATTATCTTACCCTTTGCATTTGTTACCAAATGTGACATCTCCACCCTCTTTTTCTTTCAATGTTGTGAATAGCTTTCTATTTCCAGTCATGTGCTTGAAATATCCACTATCCATATACCAATTGCTTGATTTGGTGGTTGCCACATTCCCCTACACAACAAAAGTGAGTTACCTTTTTCTTAGGTACCCAAGCATACTTGGGTCCTAGGGGGTAGAGTTTGAAGGGTCCTTTAATCTGAAGTGAGCCTTCCTAATGAAACAATGAATGCTAATATGTCCAAATCTCATGCAATAGTGGCATTAGAGTTTAGAGTTAAGAGTCTTTCTCCTTTGTACATATTTAGTATGAGTAGGAGGCTTTCTCATACCATGATCATGTGAATGCATGCATGTATATTTATGATGAGTAGAAGCAGAGAATTTTTTATGAGAATGACCATGTATTTTGTTGTAAATGTAGGCATAGTTAGCTCTTTGAGTCTTGGCTCTAGAGCTTAGGAGAGTCTTCCCTTTGCCCTTAGGCTTAAAAGGCTTAGCGCTAGGAGCACCTTTTTTCCCAATTACCTCAATGCTTGAGGTTTGAGGTTGTGAAGCTCTGACAAATGTAGTTTGAGATGATGAGGATGCTCTATTGAAGCCTAAACCATGTCTAACTAGTGGTGGTCTTTGTGACACAATTAATGTGTCCAAGGCTTCTTTTCCTTTGTGGAACTTAGAGATTGAGCTTCTGAGCTCAATGACTTCTTCTTTAAGAGTGTCATTCTCCTTTCTTAATGAAGCCATAGAAGAAGATGAAGTGGAAAGTCTTTCTATTGAGTTTTCGAGTTCTTCATTAGAAGTCTTCAACTCATTTACAAGATCACTAAGAGTCTTATATTCATCTTCTATTTTGAGCACCTTTTCATATAAGTTTTCACTTGTGACTTGTACTTGTCATATCTCATGGTAGAGCCTTTTGAAGCTCTTTATCTATCTCATAAAATTCAAAATCAGAATTAGAATGAGAAGAAGTACTTACCTCATTTGAAAAATCTTCTTGTGCCATGAAGCATATGTTGGCAACCTCTCCTTCTTCTTCTTTTTCACTTGAGCTATCATCCCAAGTGGCTGAAAAACTTTTCTTCTCCTTGTCACATCTCTTCTTCTTATTTAATTTAGGACATACATACTTGATGCAGCCTTACTTGCCACATTCATAACAAGTGACTTAGTTGGATTTCTCTCTTGGATTAGGAGCTATCTTCTTGAAGCCTTTTCTTTCCTTTCTTCTCTTGATCAACTCCTTTGTCCTCCTTGAGAGCATTGCTAGCTCCTCCTCTTCCTTGTCACTTTCATCATCACTTGAGGTGATCTCTACCTCCTTCTCTTTTGTTGAAGCTTTAAGAGCCATGATCTTGTTTTCTTTCTCTGGTTTGTCTCCTTGGCCTCTTAGTTTCTTCATTTGTTCATTTTTTGTAAGGCTAACTCATGAGTTAAGAGTTTGCCTATCAGCACATCGGTTGGAACCTTTTCAATCTCTGAATTTGACTCTTGTATGCTGCAAACTCTAACACTAAATTTATGTAGAGGAAGAGTTTTAAGGATTTTTGTGTTAACCTCATAGATAGTAAGAGTTCTTCCAAATTTCTTCAAGTTGGTGACAATGGATAAGAGCCTGTTTGTCATTTCTGTGATGCTCTCATTATCCTTCATCATGAAGAGTTTTCATTCGGTGACATATATCTCCAAATGACTTGATTTGACTAGAGTTATGCCTTCATGATAGTTCTCTAGAGTCTTCCAAATGGCATGTACAGTTTAACAATGTTGCACTCTTACAATATCTTCTCTAGAGAATGAGATTAGAATAATGGTCATTGCTCTCTTGTTCTTGTCATTTGATCTCTGATGAGCTTCAACCCATTCTTCCATTGGGATTAATTTTTCATTACCATCTCTAACTCTAGTGGGTGGCTTCCATTCCTTGATGACCACATCCCAAAGGTCCACCACATCTATGTCAAGATAGATCTCCATCCTATACTTCTAATGAGTATAGTCTGTTCCATCAAAGTATGGCTTGAGTTGTATATGGATTCTCTCTTGTGCCATGATCTTTGTTCACTTACTGAAGGTATGATTGTGACGTGAGGCTCTGATACCACTTGTTAGCATAGGCACCAAGAAGCAGAGGGGGAGGGGGGGAGGGAGGAGGTTAAATTGGTGTATAAAAAAATTAAAATTGGAAAGAGAGAGGAGAAATGAGATGAGAGGAAACACAAGATTTATAGTGGTTCGGGTATAATCGACCCTATGTCCACTCCCTAATTCTTCAAAATTGGGTATTCCACTTTAATTTTATCAATACACAATTATTTATATTATAATGATTAATATACATATCAATAATGATGTTGATAGGAGTTATGCATATTTCATATGGAACAAAAGCATACAAAAAAGTAGAATAATCATGGAAGACTAATATAATAAGTTAATAACTCACATTTCCATTGATAGATTCAACCATATGGTTGATACATTTAAAAATGAATAAAAAAAAGACATCTCTAGAGTTAGATTTGAAGGATTGTTAAATCTTACTAGTGCTAAATTATATAAGTAAATTTATTAGACGCATCATCGATCCTTTTGATCCAAACACTTGCTTCATATGTATTGATGATACTGAATATTATCTAAGTTTTCATGATTTTCTTTCAATAATGGGTGTCTAGAAAGGTGATGTAGAAGTCACATTGCAAGGAGAGTTTAATGATCTAATTAATCTTAAAGATAAATTTTGTACACAGTTGAGAAATAATGTGGTCATAACAATGCACGAAATAGAGATGCAATTGGAGAATACAAATGATGTTGATGATGACTTCATCTGAAGATATTTGTTATTGGCTATTGGTACCTTGTTAAGTATTGGTACAAAATATTAGTTAGCTCAATGAATATTATTCTTTAAGGTACATGTTGAAGAAATATATAATAAGTATTGGCCAAGGTTCTTTTTCAATTATATGGTGCAAGGAATTAAAAAGTTTAAGCTCAATCCAAACAATTATCATTGCATTATTTATCATTACATTATTGGCTGTTTTTTTTCCTCGAGGCACTTTTAAGGAATAGTTTATATATTTGTTAATGTCTGCATATAGTTGACATATAATGATTGATCTTGTGAACGCTTCGTTAGTTTCACTCGAACAAGTGAAATCTTGCTTGTGACTCCATCCTTTTATGGATCAATGAGGGATCGAGAGGATGAAGGTCTATACATTGGTAATGACCCCCCTAGATATGGCGCACGTTTAGATGAACAAAGGATTATTTTAGGCCTTGCATGATTTCAAAGTCTTTAGTCCAAAATAAAGGTCAGCAGGGGACCAAGTGCGAGATAATACAGTGTTACCATCCTTGGGAAATGTGAAGTTGCCACCTGACTTTAGTTAGGATAAAAATTTAAGGAAGACAAAATCTAAACCTAATCTAAGTTAACTAGAATACCCATTTCATCTTCACCTATCATAGATCGGGTTTGAAAATTAGGTGCAACTTAGAAAAAAGGTTAGACACCCCAAACTACTCAAATATCGATATCTGGCCTTCGGGCATCTTTAGTTCATTTTTAATATTTTAACCAAGTTATTGATTAGTCTTATTAATGCCCCTAAACATACATCTAAGCACGATCCATTCAAACAAATCAATTCAACAACTTCAAGGGCAAGTGGTCATGCATTATGGCAAAGAGGATTTAGCATGCATTATCATCCATCAACATATAACATTTTAGAGAGGGAATGGGATCATGTGACATGGCATAGGGGGTTTAACATGCATTATCTATCATCCATCCATTCATGCATAATCATCCATAATCATGTAGGATGAGAATCAAGACCAAATTCATGGTCTAACTCAAGTACTATGACCTACACCGAAAGGAAGAAGAATAAGTTAATGACTAACAAGAGGGAAGTAAGTAAATGAAAATAAAAGGAAAAATAATAAGGTCCATAGTAATTGGCTTACAATGTCTCCAAAGTCAAGGTTCCTAAACATACATCTAAGTCTATAACAACACATTCTCACATTACATGGACAACATTAAACATTAATAAGAAAAAGTATTATGGAAAACAAGAATCGTAAACATGTAATGCAAAGCCTAATGGAGGATTTTCAATGGCCTAAGGCTAAAATAAATCATAAAAAAAAGGAGGCCATGGGATTAATGAATCCTCCCTCTAATTGCTTATTAATAGCTAGGCATCCACAAGCACTAGTAACCATTAAATAAGGTTAGAATGCATATTAACAAATGAGAAGTTAAGGATAAAAACACGTATCAATAGTACATATGAAGCATAACTAAAAGATATAAATAAGCACAAAATGACTTTCAAGGTCCTAGGAATGACTAACTCCTCACTGGATCACTGTTAATGAAGGATAAAAAAAACTTAACCATCACACTAAATCACAAATAAAGGAACATGAAGCATTATATCAAAGGAAGTTGTGAGATCACTTAAAAAAACACTCTTAAGTTACGAAGCATTGTATGAAATGAGGTTGTGAAATCACTTAAAAATACTCTTAAGTTCTATTTTTGGCATGGATAGGGATCCTAGGATGTTTAGGCTCTCCATATTCTATTGCTGAAACATTGAAAAATCATTAAAAAAAAGATTTTGAAAAATATGAAATTCAAATAGCAAAAGAAAATTATCTTTTGAAAAAATTGTCCTTCCGTCAAATTAGGCTGTACAAACCAATATGAGGGTTGTACAACCTATAAGCAAGGTTTTATAACCATTATTTCTTGGGTTTTAAAAACAAAGAGAAAAGAAAGGGGGTGATAAGGGTTCCTAGATGCCTTTGTGTGTTTCTGTGCCCTTAAAGGCTCACAAGTCCAATACTTTCCTCCAAAATACTTAAAGAATGTATAAAAATGAAGAGATTAGGTTTAGTTCTACCTTAAGATGAGTTGGGGTGAGTTAGGGTCTAGGATTTATATGTTTGAGGGATGTTTAAGAATGAATTTTGGTAGAGTTTTGTTAGGGTTTTCAAGCCTTTCCCTTGGATAAAATTAGAAGGGTAATTATAGGTGTGAGACAAATGCACCAGGCTTTAAAATGGTTCTGGCCACAACATGGATTCATCCAATCACAGAGGAGGAGATGAACCTCCTAAAATTATTACATATTAGTTCTACAACTAAGAATGGATTGTACATCCATTTATCAATGTTGTGGGGCCTAAGGTTTAAGGTAGGGACTAGTTCTAGATGGATCAAAGCTGGCATTTTAGGTGGGTTATACAACTCTATGCATGGTTATACAACCTTGGTTTATAGGTTGTACATGGTTTATAGGTTGTACATCCTTATTTTATGGGTTGTACAACCCTACTTGATGCGTTGTATAACCTTACTTGATGCGTTGTAAAGCTCATTAACCCTAGTAGGAAGGTTTGGGTTTGGTCTTAGGTTTTGCTTTAGGGCTTTCGATTTTAAGCTTATCCAATGTTTCCTAAGGCTTTTTATCTATTCCTTTAGCAATCCCCTGTGCATTATGAGGACTAAATTCAGTGATTTTCATCATCAGGCGTTGCATCTAGATGTCTAAAATTCGATGCTTATAGGTTGCCCCTACTTTATGGGGCTTAGAAAATAAAATTTTAGAAAAGATTGTTTGAATAAGTCTTAACAAAATAAAGTAAGGAATGTAAACATTAGTAAGGATACCGAAGGATATAAGTCTTTAGTAACTCTTCGAGCAAGTACTAAAGTTGCTATAATAGCTTTCTAATAGGTGCTAGGTGTTTTGATAGCTCTTCAACAACTTTCTAGTGGGTATTGAAATGATTCTAGCAGCTCTCTAGTAGGTATCAAGTGTTTTGATGGCTCTTTAGTAGCTTTCTAGTAGGTATTGAAGTGGTTTTGACAACTATCTAGCTGGTACCAAGTGTTTGTACATCTTTTCAATAGCTTTCTAGTAGGTACTAAAGTGGTTATAACATCTCTTTAGCAGGTACTAGGTGTTTTGATGGCTTTTTAATAGTTTTTTTAGCTAGTACTGAAGTGATTCTAATAGCTCTTTAGTAGGTACCAAGTGTTTTGATAGCTCTTCAGCAGCTTTCTAGCAGGGACTTCAGATAGCTCTCTTATAGGTACCAGGTGTTTTGATAGCTCTTCAATAGCTTTCTAGTAAGTACTGAAGTAGTCATTGGTGCTCTTTCATTTCTTTATGAGTGCTCTAATCTTTCTGACTGATGATTCTGGCTCAAGGATGCCCCTCGATGGTTCTTGTGTCATTTAGGCCTTTATATAATTTATAAAACCGAATCCATATCCTTGCAGTCTTTTTGGTTATCTCAGGGGTCTGTTCTTTCCTCAGGGCGATAGGTTTGGGCCCAAATGTTGTAGGAAGTGCTTCATTGGGTTTTGCCATTTTTGGGAGAAAGTAGTTCTTCTTGAAAATATTATTAAGGCCTCAGAGGGTGCAAGTTTGTTGTTAAAGGATATTTTGGTGGCTTGACTTAAATCAAGAAGCTTGGGGTGTTTTCTAGGTATTTTAAAAGTAATGAGGGCATTTTAGTAATTTAGCCACTTTAGGAAGTTAGAGGTATTTTGGTAAAATAAAAGGTGTGGGGCCTTAAGGGAGTGAGAATGGGTCTGATAGGCTAGAAGGGTATTAAGGCTTGTAAGGTTAAAAAGGGAGTTGGGCCTACAAGGCCCATCTCAAGTTGGTCTAGCACAAAAAGGTTATACAACCCAAGTATGGTTGTACAGACTAGCTAATGTTGTACAACACTAGTCCACTATGTATACTCCTTAAAAGTGACTTGTCTTATTTGCGTTATTCTCCTTCTCTCTCTTCCCTTTCTCTCTCAAACCTTTAGACTTAGTTATTAGGCTTCCTTAGCTTTTTGGGCAATGACCATGGTCGAGCACCATGATGACAAGATGTTAGATGTTCAGGAAGAGTTTCTTGATGAGGACATCATAACCCTGGATGCCTTGGAGCAACTACAATCCCAGTAGAGATTTGCACGAGTGAGCCTACTACAGGGCACAACCATTATAATGATTTTACCGACTTTCCTCCGATTGGCTACATACCTATGGTCTACAACTTGCACCATCATCTTGCAGGAGCCGCCTCAAGAGTAGTAAACATTATTTTTCTTTCTTTTCATTTATTTTATTTTTGTGTACCCTTGTCACTGCAGATTTTAGGCATTGCACTGGAATTCATCTTTTTTACTTGCAAACATCAAGTTAGCTTATAAAATATTCAGAAATAATTTTTAGGACACACACACTTTATTTTTAATCAAATTTATTTTTTGTCTATTGGTCTGGTTTATTGCTTTGATTTGCATTCACTTTAGGCTTTATTTTCAAACCTATACAAAGAAAACCTAAAATTAATTTATGGAGTAATTCATGAGCAATTAGGGTACATACCTAAGTAATTCGTTCTTTTCTTGTGAATTTGCCAATTTGTGATGCTTTGTTTATAGATGTTGGATTTTTTTTTTTAGAAAACTATATTCATAATTTTCCCTTAAAGCTCGTGAATGAACCCCAACCATTAGGGTTTGTTCCTTTTTTACCTTTGGGTCTTAATAATTGCACAAAATATGCGTATGCATGCATATTTTTGTTATTTATTGGTTTTCTTATTTTGCAGTGTATCGTCACCTTCTAGAAGGGAGGGGGTGCCATTGGTCTTACTAGGGAGTGGCATTGCACCCTACATCCTTGAGTTTTTGCCCGTCTGAAGGGGATCGAGGTTTGGACTTTCTTGCAAATGCTACTAGATTAGGGGTCTAGGATTGATTCATCGATGACACACACACGCTACTAGAGCAATAAATGAATATGATACATACCTTCCATCTGTCTTTGATTGGTGATGTCACGATCACACCCAGGGACTTCACCTTCTTAACCGAGCTGTTGTTTACTTGCATTCTTTTACCCATTGATTCTAGCGTGCATGATCTAATACTTCAAAGAGACTACTTACTGAGGGTCCTTGGTTGTGTTCCCCTACTAAAGGTAAGTAGGACTGTGGTGAGATCAAGCATTCAGGCTGTTATAACTAGGATTGCCAATGATAATTCCAGTAAGGTGATCGATCAACATGCATGCTACTTCCTATTATACACTCTATCAAAGGTTGTCTTTTCAGGTGTTTTTGATGTGGTCGAGCTTTGCTTAGTACTAGTGTTGGATGATCTATGCTTGTTGCATTGTTTTGATTGGGGGTCTACAACACTGGCATACTTGTATCACTACCTAGACCGATGCTCCCATAGCCCTGTGCATGGTTGTACAACCTTGGTTTATAGGCTGTACAACCCTCCTTAATGGGTTGTACAACCCATTAACCCTGATAGGTAGCTTTGGGTTTGATCTTGGTCTTGGCTTTAGGGCTTTAATTTTCTGATTTTTTCAAGGTTTTTAAGGTTTTTTATCTCTTCTTTTGGCAATCCCTTATGCATTATAGGGAATAGATTTGGTGATTTTTATCATCATGCTTTATATCCATAGGTCTAAAATCTAATGCTTACATATTAATAATTGAAACTTTTAATTAAATAATAAAATTTTTACCTCAAGATGGTTTTAACTAATGGATCCATCGATAAAGAAAGTTTTAAAGCAATTAACATTATACATGAAAAAGATTATGGTTATGGAATTGAAGATATTAATAGTAAAAAATACTGCAAAATAATTATTGTAATTTATTTGTCTAATTTATTTATTTATATCACTCTTTAATGATTTTAATATATATTTACTATTTATTATTTATGTTTACCTTATAAAAATAATATCAAAATCATCTAAACTAAATAAGGGTAGCACTGAATGGAGGAAAAGAAGTGTTAACTTCAAATTTACATGATAATCCACTGTCACATATATATTTAGTGAAATTCATAGTTCGACTTCAGGGGTTAGAGCTTTGAGAAGGGAAAGTCATTTGTTGCTAAATGATTTCTTTAAAGACATGCTTAAGAACACCGATAAAGAGATAAGAAATAAGTGAAATTCCAATGAAGATATTCCCAAATCTATGTTATTATTGATTACATAATTCATAAACTCAAGTATATATACATTAGTATGTATATCAATATATATATATATATATATATATATATATATATATATATATATATATGCCCACACACACACACATATACATACGTACATACATACATAAATAAATGAGTGAAGAAACTAAAAATATATGCGAGAGTAAGTGTTTATTGCTTTTTATGAAATATTTCTCCTTCAATAAATCTGTAGTTGTAGTGCAGTAGTTCTCAAACACCAATGCCATTTTTGGAAATAATAATGCTTGTTTGGTTTAATTATTATCTAATTGATTTATTTTAAACTTTTGTAGGATAATGGAAACTAATGGATCAAGGACTACACCATCTTCTGAAGTACAAATCATAGATCAAGTGATTTCAGAATGTTCTATTCAACAAGAAAAGGATATAACATAGAGATATATTAGTGAAGGAACATATGACAAAGAGAAAAATATTAATATGTAACTTTTGTCAAAAACAAAGTGTAGGTGGAGTAATTAATAGAATGAAGCCACATTTAGCCAAAAGTAAAGGAATTGTCGATGCACGTAGAAAGGTTCCTTTAGATGTACAATTTCAAATCAGAGGATCATTAGAGAAAATTTTTCAAAAGGTTAAGGATTTTTTTCTTTATGTGAATTCATATTCTTAAATTATTAATGATGATGACATTAATGAAATTCCTTCAAAATCTACTATGGCATCAAAAGGAAAAAGGAAAACTAGATTTGGGATTGATTCTTATTTCGAAATGGGGTGAGCAATCCTTTTAAACTTGGTATCAAAGTAAGCTTACAAAGAAAAATGACATGATATTGATATGGCAATAACTTTATAGTTCTATGATGCTTGTATTCCCATGAATGTTGTGAATTCTCAGTTTTATCAAATAATGATCAATAAGATTGCAAGCATCAGTCATGGGTATGAGGTACTTCTTATCATGCTTTACGTGACAATTTGTTGGAAGATGCCATACAACATGTGAGTTGTTGATTCTTTTCGAAGCACTTGGGCTGAATCAATTTGCACCATTATAAGAGATGGTTGGCCTAATTCCAGATAAAGAACTTTGATAAACTTTTTGGTGTGTTATTCTAAAGGGATTTCTTTTATCAAGTTAGTGGATGCTTTAGATATGATCACAAATGTAGAATATTTATGCAATTTGTTTATAAAAATTATGGAATTGGTTGGTCCTTAGAAAATTATTCATATGGTGATAGGTCTAACTACAAAGCTATAAGCACTATGCTTATGGATAGACATATTATGAAGGATATGGAAGCAAAGTCTATAGTTGAATCTATGGCTATTTTGGCATCAAAGGTGACTGTTTTTGTTTGTAACCACAAACTTTTGAATTGGTTGAGAAAAAGACTTGGTGGACGAAAATTATACTACCGATAACTTCTCAATTTTCTACCACTTTTATTGCTTTGAAAAGTCCATATGATTATAAGGATAATTTGCAAGTGTTGGCTATTAATAAAGATTATAAGAAGTTCTTGAAAATGCAACGAGGTAAAGAAGTTAAACAAATCATATAGATGAAAATTTTTGGAAGAATTGCTTGTTTGTTGTGAACATTATGACTTTAATACATTTGTTACGTGTTTATGATTCTGATGAGAAGCATGCACTTGGTTATGTGTATGAGGGAATGTATAAGGCACGCTTAGGCATTTGAAGGATATTCAAAGGCAATAAAGATTTGTATAAGCCCTATACCTATATTACAAAAGCTAGATGGGACAGAATGTTGTGCCCCAAAATCTTTATACTGTGACTTATTGGCTTGGTCTTGCTTTTTCATATGATCAAATAACTTTTCAAAGAAGCTTGAGGTTATCCATGGACTTCTCAATTTGGCTGAAAGACATACAAATATTAGCAAGCAATGATGCTAGAGGAGACAATAATTTTTGGATAGCATTTGAGAGTTTTTCTTAACCTATGGCTCTCACTTGCTTCAGGAGTGCACGACCTAGTATAAATCTATTTATCACTGTATTATTTTTTTTCATAGTTTGCATATACTACATGAGATTTGATATTTAAATTAAATTAAAAATACTACTTTTATTCATTGATTTTATCATTTAATATTTTTTGTTTTCATATTCAATTAAGATGAATAGTGGATATTATTTGGTTATGATATTCTAAATTTACAACAGTTAGCAATAAAAATTCTTAGCAAACAGCTTATTCTTCTAGATGTGAACACAATTGGAATGTATTTGAATGAATTCATATCACGAAGAGGAATAGACTAGAACATTAGAGGCTTAATGATCTTGTTTATATTCATTATCACTTACGATTGGAAGAAAGGTAATATTTAGTTCTTATATCAATTTTATACCTTAAATGCTTAGTCTTTTTTTTTTAGATGGAAAGCTTAGACTTATTGGTGAAATATAATTTTTCACATTTATATTATTTATAGGCTTACACATTTGTAAAGATCCTATGATTTTGTTGATTATGAGTGTATTGATAAAATCAAATTTGGATTGTGGAGCAAGAGGGAGAAGCAACGCTTGACTATGATGAGCTAGAAAACATGCTTGAAGAAGAATATCCAAAAGATGGTTGTTAGCCTTAGTGCACCAAGAAAGAGGGTTGAATTGGTGGGAGATTAAAAATTGAAGGAAGAGTAAGGAGATTAGATAAATAATAAAGAGTAGAGAAATTGAACACAAGATGTTTATAGTGGTTCGGGTGTTAACAAACCCTACATCTACTCTCCAATTCTTCACAAATGGGTATTTCACTCAACTAAAAATGGTGTTTCCAATCTCACACCTGACTTGCATAATTTGTGTTTTATGGCTCACACACAACCCTTACAATTTGTGTTTTTAAGCTCACATAAAACCTCATTCAAGTGTTTTGGATAGGCTCACACTTCAACCTTTACAAGAGTTTTGGAAGCTTAGGCTAACTCTCAATGTAATTACAAAAGTATTTAATGTTAACACCAAACAATCAAGAATTCACAAGGAATAAGAAGTTATGAATAAAATTTACAAGCGTTTGGTTGCAATAAATGAAATTCTCTTGTATTTACATCTATTTAGTGGAGTATTTATAGGCAACTTCCACCAAAGATACATTACTAACAATCTATACCTAAATCTCTAAGGGAAGCTAGGTAAATTTTACATTAAATGCCTGTTAGACAAAAGTCGCGGTAGTGACTGACATTTCACTGTTGCGATTTTCCAATTTATGTTGGGAAGCCTACATAGCAGAGAACCTCATTTTGTGTCTAACGACTAGTCCACGTATCCTTCACCCATTGGTCACTCAAGAAATATAATAGTTGTATTTGACCATCCAACCAAAAGTCATGGTTGTGATTCAATTCCTTCTTAGGCGCGACAGAGATTGCAAATTCTTTTGTTTAGCGAGGAGACAACACTTTTTGAGTCACGGTTATGACAAATGCTCTGCCTTCACGATTTTTCATATTCCTACGATGACCTTATACACTTAGCATAATCTAGTTATAGACCTAGTTCCCTTCTATTAGCTATGAAATTTGCGGTCCTGACTTCAAACGCGAACACCGCCGCGAATCTCTTTGTAAGTCAATCAAGCTTCCTTTGATTGAATCACGGCTGGGAATTCATCCACGAATTCTTCTGGCCTAACTTCACCCATCCTTATTGCAAGGTGGCAGTCACGAGTTAGGGGATACTAACCATGAATTTGGATGTCTTACTTAAAGTTAGAGATTTAGATATTCATCCAACTTTCAATGAGACAATATCTTATCAACTGTAAAACAATACTTAAACAAAATATTAGAACTAATCAATCTCCATTGTCAAGATCAAAAGAGGCTTATAACTTAGGTTTGACCAACCTAGTCCAACAATCTCCCTTTTTTTTTTAATTTTGACAACTTAGATTGATTTTGTTTAAAGAAAATGAATTGCATGAGTGTGAAGTTGAGATGATCAATGATTTTAAAAAATTGGTTGATCAAATAATCAAAGAATTGTAAGTTTGAAAAAGGAATGCTCCTATTGCTATGTCTCCCCCTCAACTTATGCTCCTTTTATGCACATTAATATTGTCTTCCTTTTGGAAAGATCAAAAAGGGTAAAGTTTAAAGATTCATGAGGTGCATAAATTAAGATGGAATAATCACAAAGATAAAATAAGTATAAGAATTAAACAAGATCAATCACATAACATATGAAATGATCAATTGCAAATGATGAAAATAACACATTTATATATTTGAAACTGTGGGATCACAATCTTTACATACATAAAGAAATAAAGGAAAAATTTCTAAAAACTAATAACAAACTGGAAAATCAAAGAATTATCATCATCTTCAGAATCATCAGTTGTTTCATCTATTCCTCCACCTTGAGCTTCATCGCCCTCTTTAACCTCTTCACCATCCTTTTCTTCAGGTGTGTCCTCCCAGTCTTTAAAGTTTGGGAGTGGGAAAGGGTAGCACCGACTTTCTCTTGAAGATCCACCAAATTACTGTAGAGGTGAAACAGTAAAAGAAATCTTCTCTTTATCATTCTCATCATTATGTCAAGCTTTTTATTGATGGAGACAATAGAGATTTTATGTAAAAAGTATCCTCAAAGGCTGAGAATACTAACTCATATTGTCATGTACATGATTCCACTCTTTGACTGAAAGTCACGGTGCACATGAACTCTCGCACTATCTTTTCATAACTGGGCTCATCGCGAAAGATGAACTCATTTCATCCCAGATTTGAAAGATAGGCATGGATCTCATCCTTGACCCTAAATGACTCAAGGATAAATGTGGAAGGGCTTTTGTTTGATTGGATTATCTTAAAGGAGTTTGCCTTTTACCGATCCTTCTCCTCCTTAGTGATCCCTTTCATCATGTGTGGATTAGGGAGAACCAGAAGGCTGAGCTACTGCCTTTCTCTTCTCTACTCTAGAGGCTTTCTTAGGGGCCATTATAGATGGAAGAGACTTTGAAGAAGAATTTGAGAATAAGAATGAAGAGGGATGAAGTGTTTTAGCAAATGTAGTTAAAACACTATTTCAAGGGTTTAAATAAGCCAGGAAAGGGTATAAAAATGATAAAAAATGGTCAAATTTAATGAAGGGTTACAAACGGTCGACAGTCAAATTAGTTAAATGCATGGTAATTACTCAAATTCGTGACTGCGACCGCTAATTACGAAATATCTGAGTAACAGACAAAAAATCCTTAGGAACCGGCGTGGTCAATGGACAAAACTTTTAAAATTTGAATAAAATTCACGATGGGGAATAAAAGTACTGACCGCAAATTGATGGTTGACAAATGGATTAACAAGTACCTGTAAATCGCGACCGTGAATCAAGAAGTAGTAACTGCGAATTACAAGGCAAGAAAAAGTAACTATGAGAGAATAAGATTTGACTTTCTAAGTTATTATCCATGCAATGTATTGATGCTTAATTCATGAAAATTGGCATAGAGAGACACAATTGCACATACAATTAAGACATCCAAAGAAATAAACAATACATACATTACACATAACAATCAATCAATAAAGAATAATGCATCACTCAAAGAGTATTCTAGAATATCCAATTTTCACTTCAGGGAGCTTTCATCAAGCATTTCCAACTCTCTCTTAATGAAGTTCATCATTTTTTCATTGGAAGGTTTTGTAAAAATTTTTATAAGTTGATGATTAGTGTCTATAAATTCTAACACTAAATCACCATTGTGGACACGATCTCTAAGAAATGATGCCCAATGTCTGTATGTTTACTCTTAGAATGTTGGATGAGATTCTTTAAAAGATTTATTGCACTAGTGTTGTCACATTTGATGGGAATGTGATCAATAACTTTGTCATAATCCTTTAATCATTGTTTCATCCTAAGTACTTGGGTACAATAATAACCTGCATCTACATATTCAGCTTTGGCAGTGGATAAGGCAACCAAAAATTGCTTCTTATGAAACTAAGACACTAAGCATTCTTATGTGAATTGGTAAGTTCCATAAGTGCTCTTTCTATCTAGAAGACTACCAGCATAATCCATATCTTAATAACTTATAAGGCTAAATAAGGAATCTTTAGGATACCATAAACCTAGATGTAATGTGCTATGTAAATATTTGAAAATTCTTTTAACAATATTAAAATGAGATTCTTTAAGACAAGATTGAAACCTACCACATATACATACACTAAACATCATATCGGGTCTAGAAGCGGTAAGATAGAGTAGAGAACCAATCATACCTCGATATCTCTTCTTATCAACTGACTTATCCAATTCATCCTTATCTAACTTGATGCTAATACTCATTGGTGTTTTTGCTACTTTGCATCCTTTCATGCCAAATTTCTTGAGTATATCCTTTGTATATTTAGCTTGGTTAATGAAGATCCCTTTTTTGGTTTGCTTGATTTGCAGGCTAAGGAAAAATTTGAGCTCTCCCATCATGCTCATCTCAAATTCCCTAGTCATACACTTAGCAAAATCCTTACAAAGGGATTCATTAGTAGCACCAAAAAAGATATCATCAACTTATATTTGCACTATTAGTGTATGATGTTTATGCATTTTATACAAATAAAGTTGTGTCAACCTTCCTCTTTTCAATATCATTTTGCAAAAGAAAAGAACTTAACCTTTCATACCAAGCTCTTGTAGCTTATTTCAAACCATACAAAGCTTTATTTAATATAAAAACTTAATTTGGAAAGATATGAGATTCAAAACTAGGAGGTTGTTCAACATAAACTTTCTCTTCAATGACACCATTTAAAAATGCACTCTTAACATCCATTTGAAAAAGTTTGAAATTCATGTGATAAAAGAATCCTAATGGCCTTTAATCTTGTTATGGGGTCATAAGTTTCATCATAGTCAATGCTTTTCGCTTGGTTGTAACCCTTAGCAACCAATCTAGCATTTTTTCTAATGATGAATCCTTGTTCATCTAACTTATTCTTAAACACCCATTTACAACTTACAATAGGTTATTCCTTAGGTGTAGGAACAAGTTCCCACACATTATTTCTCTCAAATTAGTTAAGTTCTTCTTGCATAGCAATCACCCAACTCTCATCATTAAGAACCTCATCAATACATTTCAGCTCAAATTGAGAAATAAAAGCAAGATTATTATATAAAGTATTGAGTTGAGATCTAGTACTTACACCCTTGGATGTATCATCAATGATTAGGTCCTTAGGATAATGCTTGGAGAATCTCCAATCGTTAGGAAGATCTTAGTTTGTGTTTCCACTTATTGATGTTGAGTTTCTTTATCTTCTCTTAATGATTTGCTTTCATCATGATCTTTATCCACCCCTCTTGTAGTAGGCTCCAATTCTAATTTCTCAAAATCACCTACAAGATCAATAACAAGAGAACCTTTCCCAAGATCAAGCTTACTAGATTCATCAAACACAATATTCATGGATTCTTCAATAACCATTGAACTATTATTAAAAACCCTATAGGCTTTGCTAGTGATGGAATATCCTAAGAAAATGCCTTCATTTGTTTTTGAATCAAATTTTCTAAGGTTATCCTTGGTATTCAAGATATAACACTTACATCTAAAGACTCTTAGGTATGACAACTTAGGCTTTCTACTGTTCCATAACTCATAAAAAGTTTTATTAAGAATGGATCTTTTCAAAACTCGATTTGCAATATAACACAAAGTATTGATAGTTTCGGCCCAAAAGTAATTAGGCAATGAATATTCATTGAACATAGTTTTAGCCATCTCTACTAGTGTTTTTTTTTTCCTTCTCTACAACACCATTTTGTTATAGTGTTCTAAGAGTTGAGAAGTTATGAAAAATCTCATTTTCTAAGCAAAAATATTCAAAAGATTCATTTTGAAATTCTTTTCTATATTTTTGCAAAACTTTTAAAAGTATCTAAAATGTCACACCTATGAGCTAGAAAGGAAACCCAAGTAACCTAAAGTAAACTAAGACAAGTGCATAATGTTTTCACCTAAACTAGCACTCCTAGTAGGTCCTATCAAGTCTATATGAATGAGTTGAAGAGGTATAAATATACTTACAATGTTCTTTATTTTGAAGGAAGATTAACGTTGCTTTCCCATTTGGCATGGACTACATGTCTTGTCTCTAGAGAACTTTAACTTGGGAAGACATTTCACTAGCTTTCCTTTGATAAGCTTTGTAATAGCTCCATGTTATTATGTTCAAGTCTTTTATGCCAAAGCCAAGCTTCATTATTAAGAGATACAAGACATTTAAAGGATTGGTTAGCCAAATTGTCTAAGTCAATTAGATAGGTATTGCCCTTCTTTTCACCTTTGAAAACTACCTTTTAACCACTAATGTGGTAACTCAGCTTTCTCTAAAGTTAAAGGTGACTTTATTACCCTTATCACGTAATTGGCTTACACTAGGCAAATTATCTTGTAAGCCATCCATAATTAAAACATCTTTAATAAGAGAACAATCATTGTTACCAATGGTGCCAATGCCAATTACCTTACCCTAGATATTGTTTCCAAATGTGACATTGCCACCCTATTTTTCTTTTAAGGCCATGGATAGCTTATTATTGTCAGTCATGTGCTTTGAGCATCCGCTATCCATATGGCAATCATTTGCTTCATTGGTGGCTGCCAAATAATCCTACACAGCACAAATAAATCTTTTTTGTTTTGGAACTCAAGCATACATGGGTTCTAGGGATTAGGCTTAGAAGGATCCCCTAACTTGAGGTAAGCCTTCCTAATGAAACAATGAATATTGATGTGACAAGACTTCATGCAATAGTGGCATTGGAGTTTAGATTTATGAGTTTTCCTCCTATACATGGCCTTGGTATGAGTGGGGGATTTTCTCATATCAAGATAATGTGAATGTGAGCATGAATATGAATGAATAGGTTTGGAAGTAAATTTTCTGTGTGTGTTTGGATGAGCATGCTTTTTATTGTAAATGTATGCATGATTAGCCTTCTTAGGGATAGGTTTTGAGCCTCATTACACCTTTCCTTTGCCCTTAGGCAATGGTGGTTTAGTGCTTTGAGCACTTTTCCTTCCAACTATCTCAATGCTAGATGTTTGAGGTGTTGAGGCTTTAATGAATATTGTGAGTGAAGACGTAGATGAAGAGGCTCCATTAAAACCTAAGTCATGCCTAACTAAAGGCGGTCTTTATGACACAATAAGTATATCCAAAGTTTCATTTCCCTTAAGGAAATTAGAAATAGAATTTCTAAACTCAATGACTTTACCCTTTAAGAAGTCATTTTTCTTTCTCAAGGAGGTTACAGATGAAGAAGATTTTGAAAGACTTTTAATAGATTTTTTGAGTTTTTCATTTGATGTCCTCAATTCACTTACAAGATTATTCAATGATTTAAACTAATCCTTTAATTTAAAGCATTTCTTTTTGTAAGATTTCATTTGTGACTTATATTTGTCACATTTCAAAGTGAGAGCTTCTAAAAGCTCATTATCTACATTATCTAACACATCATATTTATTATAAGAATGAGGAGAAGAACTTACTCATTTGATGAATCATCTTGCGCCATAAAGCACAAGTTAACAACTTCTTCCTTTTCATCTTCTTCACTTGAACAGTTATCCCAAGTGGTTTTGAAGTTTTTCCTCTTCTCCTTGTTCCTTTTCTTCTTCTTCTTCAATTTAGGCTAGTCATACTTGATGTGGCCTTGTTTGCCATATTCATAACATGTAACGTCACCCAATCTTTCCTTGTGATTTAGAGTTCTTTCTTGAAACTTCTTCTTTCTTTTTTCATCTAATCAACTCCTTTGTTCTTCTTAAAAACATGGTCAGCTTCTCCTCCTTTTTGTCACTTTCCTATTCACTTAAGGCCACTTCAACTTCCTTTTCCTTAGATAAAGATTTGAAAGCTAAGGTTCTTTTTTCTTATTTTTCTGTTTTGTCTCCTTGCCCTTTCTTCTTCTTCATTTCTTCATCTTTCTTCAAAGCTAACTCATGAGTTAGAAGCTTGCCTATTAGAACATCGGTTGGCACCTTCCTTATCTCCAGATTTGACTCTTGGATACTATAAACCCTGATACCAAACTTTTCAAAAGGTAAATATTTAAGAATTTTTGAATTTACCTCATGATTGGTGAGAATTCTTTGAAACTTCTTCATGTTAATGACAATTACAAGGACCTATTCGTCATATCTATGATGCTTTCATTCTCCTTCATCATAAACAACTTTCATTTAGTCACATATATTTCAAGCTTACTGGATTTCAACAAAGTGGTGCCTTCATGGTAGTTTTCCAAGGCCTTCCAAATCCCATGAGTTGTAAGATAACATTGGACCCTTCTAATTTCTTCTCTTAAGAGATAACTCAGAAGGATTGTCATAGCTAACTCAGAAGGATTGTCATAGCTCTATTGTTTCTTCCATTGGATCTCCTATAAGCTTTAACCCACTCTTCCCTAGGGATCAATTCTTCACTTCCATCCACCATTTTAGCATGTGGCTTCCACTCGTTAGCTACAATGTCCCAGAGATCTACCACATCACTATCTAAGTAAATTTCCATCCTATACTTTTGGTGAGTATAATTTGCTCCATCAAAATATGGTTTAAGATGGGTATGGATTCCTTCTTGTGCAATGATCTTTTCTCATGCAATTAAGCTTTAAAGTGAGGCGAGGCTCTGATAGCACTTGTTGGCCTTAGTGCACCAAGAAGGGGGTTGAATTGGTAAGAGATTAAAAATTTGAAGAAAGGGTAAGGAGATTAGATAAATGAAAATGAGTAGAGAAATTGAATACAAGATGTTTATAGTGGTTTGGTTGTTAACAAACCCTGCTTCCATTCCCTAATTCTTCACAATTAGGTATTTTCACTCAACTAAAAATGGTGTTTCCAAACTCATACCTAACTTGTATAATTTGTGTTTTATGGCTCAGACACAACCCTTACTATTTGTGTTTTTAGGTCACACAAAACCTTACTCAAGTGTTTTGGACAAGCTCACACTTCAACCTTTATAAGAGTTTTGGAAGCTTAGGCTAACTATTAACCTAGTTGCAAAGGTGTTTAATGCTAACATCAAATAATAAATAATTCACAAAGAATAAGAAGTTATGAATCAAATTTGCAAAAGTTTGATTGCAATAAATGAAATTCTCTTGCATTTGCATTCGTTTAGTGGAGTGTTTATAGGCAACATCCACCAAAGAGACGTTACTAACAATCTATGCCTAAATCTCTAAGGGAACCTAGGCAGATTTTGCATTAAATACTTGTCAAACAAAAGTCGTGGTTGTGATGACATTTCACGGTCGCGATTTTTCAATTTATGTTGGGAAGCCTGAAATCGCGACAGAGAACCATGTTATGTGTCTAACAGCTAGTACACTTGTCCTTCACCCATTGGTCACTCAAGAAATATATCAATTGTGTTTAACCATCTGACCAAAAGTCACAGGCACGATTTAATTCCTTCTTGGGCACGATAAAGACTACAAATTCTTCTGTTTGGTGATGAGACAACACTTTCTTGCATTATCGTCGCAACAAATGCTTCGCTCTCATGATTTTTGATATTTCAGTGGTTGCCTTGGATACTTGGTGTGATCTAGTTACATACACGGTTCCTTCCTATTAGCTATGAATTTCGTGGTAACGACTTTGGACGCGAAGACCACCATGAATCTCTCTGTAAGTCAATCAAGCTTCCCTCGAATAAATCGCGGCTACGAATTCGTCCGCAAATTCTTCTGGCCTAACCTCATCCATCCTTATTATCGCGATTGCAAATTAGGGGATACTGAGCACGAATTTGGAAATTCTTACTCAAAGTTAGAGATTTATACTTTCATCCACAATATTAGAGATTTAGACTTTCATCCACAATATCTTATCAACTACAAATAAAACTTAAACAAAATATTAGAATTAATCAATCTCCATTGTCAAGATAAAAGAGACTTATGACTTAGGTTTGACCAACCTAGTCCAACAATGGTAAAGAGTCAAATTCTCAAATATCTAATGGTTCATATAAAAACATAATTTTATGAATTCTTATATAATATTATGCATAAAAATTTATTAATATATTATATGAAAGTTATTCTAAAATCTTGCTTCATGTTTATAGATAATGATAGAGATAATGTCACTCAACAAAATGAGCTCATTGATGATCTTGATATTCAAAATTGGTTGCAACCACCACCACAAACTTAAATGAGACTAAAATTAATTTATTATTATTATTATTGGAAGGATATTAGCATTATTCTATTATATTTAGACTATTATGTGAAACCTTGAATTTAGCTTTTTTTTTATTTAAACTTTTATGGAAATAAGTTATGTGTTAATGAATTTATGATAATTAAATTTATCTTATGGTTCATATAAATTTATGTTAATGAATTTATTATTTCTATTAGTTTTATGAATTTTTAGAATTTTTTAGATATTTTTCAAAATTTTAATTAAAATATTAAACTATAATGATTAAATCATATTGACCCAACTAATCAAATCGATTGAACCAATTGAACCGTGACCCACTTATGAACCCGATTCAATCACTAGTTTGATTTTAAAAATATTTGTGACCACTGAGAAGCGTCTCGATCTTAAAAATATCAAAGTCTAGTCATGTATTTAACGAGAAGCTATAAAGTCAAATCATAAGATAGAGATGTAACAAGACATTATCTTACAGTAGACATAAATTTTGTGACAAACTTAATTTTCAGAAAAAGAATTTTATCGCTATAAAAATCTTTATTGTGATTAATATATTTGTTATGAAAGCTATATATTATTGTCGTAAAATATAAATTATCATAATATACAAATTAAGATAAAATTGTTTTGACGAATGTGACGACAAATCGATTTTATCACAATATATTTATAATGATAAATTTAATATATATCATGATAAATTATTTTATAATAAGATACTATATTTCTTACAGCGATTCAATTAAAATCAAACCTTCAAAGTCATCCATACCATCTTAAAATCATGGCCCCATCCATACCAGATCCTTTAACGAATACCAAACTTGACTTTTGAAGTGAATGAGAGTGAAGAGAAGAATTTGATTATTGCATTTTTCATTTTGTACCAGTTTCTATCTGTGTTTAGAGAGAAAGAGAGAATAGTAGAAAATAAAAATAAAAAAGAATAATAAATGAGGGTCTTTTGATCGAATAAAATACAAGTTACTGAAAATGTAGTATTATTCTTCTATTTATTTTTTTTAAAGCACGATAATTGCACATTAAATTGCTGACATCAGCAATTTATATTTAATTAATTAAAAATAAGATTCAATAGGTTAAAAATACAAATTTAAATGTTAAATTAAATAAAATTAAAAGTAAAGTATCAAAATAAATCAATCCTGAAAAATTTAAGAGACAAATTGATGTATTTGGCCTATAACAAGCCGTTGTTTAAAGCTTCATACTAGTTACTATTATGTGATGCGTATTAAAATCCATTATTCTCAAAGGTGGGGTCCATCTTATTATATTCTGATAAATTATTTAATCTTGAGGAATTGTAATTTCTTAAATGCGTTTGATTGAAATTCCTTTTAGCCATTTAACTTTTTTAATAAAGAGAAAATAACTTAGTGAAAGGAGGATCAATCAGTGTAATAAGAAAGATTATTTAAAAACGCTTTTTAATTATTTCTTTAAATAAATCTATGCAACAAGATAAAAATATGTATATTAATAAATTGAAGATAATGTAGCATTTTATAACTTGAAAGTTAATAAATAAATGAAATATGAGTCTGATATACTTTCTAAGAATCAAATGCCTGACTTTCCAAAAAATAACTTTCCATAAAGTATAATTTCCTTCAAAGTGAGTTTCTTGAAACCAAAGGAGGCCTCATTATATTATGAAAAATTATCATTGCTATTAACTGAAGTTGAAGCTTGAATGCATATTCATTTATAAGAAGCAGAGCAACTATATATAGCACACCCAAGTTTATTCTCGGACTGTTATTTACCCACAAATTCTATGACCCTTCAAGAAGAGTGCCTATGATGGAAGAAACAGGTACAATATTTAAATGATAAAGTGGCATATTTAACATCAAACCATACGAACATCATGAGACAGATTCCATTTTTGTTTCATGTAGGGGAATGGCGGTTGTTCAAAGAATTCTAATCCTCCATACGGATGATGCAGCGAAGACTTTCTCCCTTAAGCATGAGCTCGAATGCCTTATTGATCTCAGAGAAGGGGACTGAATGGGTGATGAACTTTTCAAGTTCAAGCTCCTACACAACATACACAAGAAATTGTTTTAATTGGACAAAAATAATTGTTCAAGAAATTAAAAATCTTCTGTATCAAATAGGTTAATTACCTTGTTCATGTATTTTTCGACCACCGAAGGAAGATCAGAGCGAGGCTTGTAGTTCCCAAAGAAGGTACCTTTGAGAGTCCTTTCATTCAAAACATTCAAGGGGTGAGTCTTGAAAATTGCCTCTTTGTGTGGCACTCCAACCAGAACAGCAACCCCCCAACCCTGGCATGTAGTAGTTCTGAGTTTGTTTAATGTAATTTGAAAGAAATTAATTCGACCCTGAAATGATAAGTGGGAATCAAGAAACATACATCATGTACGCATTCAAATGCAGAAATCATTGCATCGATGTTTCCTGTACATTCCACACTTCTGTCCACTCCTCCATCAGTCAACTCAGCAATCACCTAAAACAATGCAATCAATAATCATCATCTCCAGAAAAAGAACTAACTAGCATCTCAATGTAAAGAAGTTGTAGTTCTAGAACAGACCTCTTGAACAGGTTTGTTGTAATGTTTTGGGTTCACAAACTCAGTCACTCCAAACTTCTTTGCTGTAAGAAGACGATAAAAATTAATTCCAGCAAGATAGCAAAGGTAGTGATGGATTATTCACATTTCTAACGTATCAACAGTTTTCTTACCTTCTTCAAATCTGTTTGAATTCAAATCAACACCAATGACTCTTGAAGCACCAGCAATCCTAGCCCCTTCAGCAGCCTAATCACGTAACAGGCCCCATATTCATTAATATATCAATCTCAGTATGAGAAAAATAAATGCCAGAACAAATTCAAGATGAGATGCTCACAGCTAGGCCTACGGCACCCAATCCAAAGATAGCTACCGTTGAACCCTTTGGAGGCTTAGCAACATTCAAAGTAGCACCAAGACCTAACAAACGAATCCAAACTTTAGAATTTGATTGAAAACACAAAATGGTTTTGGCATCAGGGTTTCTTTTAATAGTTTCCATCTGTACCTGTGGAGATTCCACAACTTAGGACACAGACTTTATCCAGAGGAGCCAGGGGATTGATCTTTGCAACACAGCCAACATGAATCACAGTGTACTCACTAAATGTGGAGGTCCCAACAAAGTGGTAAATAGGCTTTCCGTTAATAGAGAATCGTGATTTTCCATCGTTAAGCATCACTCCCCTATCAGTATTTATCCTTAGCAAACTACACATGTTGCTCTCTTCAGATTTACAATGTGCACATTCCTTGCATTCCCCAGTGAACACAGGGAGGACATGATCACCTGGTTTCAGATCAGTCACACCCTCGCCAACACTCTCCACAATCCTAATTAACAAAAAAAAAAAAAAAAAAGAAGAGACAACAACAAAACTATATCAATATATGATTGAATCGTACATAATCAAGAAAACCCACTTTTGACTAGGCATCAGAGATCACTAATCTAAGTCGAGATTTACTTACCCTCCTGCCTCATGACCATAAATTCTAGGAAATAATGGATTCTGTCCCTGCAGGGTTCAAAACCAATATAGAAATAAGTTCATCTGAAACTATAACATTCTATGTCAGTCTCTAGTAATAATGCAAATAAAGTTACCTTGGCTTCCCAGAAGTAAACATCAGTATGGCATAAAGAAGTGAAGAGGATCTTCAAGCGAACTTCATTGGCCTGTGGTGGTGCCACCTCCACTTCTTCTATCACCAGTGGCTTCCCTGCCTCCCATGCCACAGCAGCTATATATGCAAGTATAAAACGTGTGCACTACTTATGCATAGAAAGAAAATAGCAAACGCCACTACCAACATAACTATGATGATAAAAAATTTGGTAAATACTGCTAAGCTACTAGCCGAATGAATCATGAAATAGTTATTATACCTTTGCAACGAATGACTTTTCCGGCAGGGCTTGTCATTTTTGCTTGATGATCAGAATTATATGTATACTTAGAAAGGTTATCTTTAGCTAGTAGGCTTGAATTTTTGGCTTGGAATATGGAAACAGTTTGGATATGTATTTATACACCTTAAGTTAAAAGGGAAGTTTAATTTGATTAATAATATTTGATAAGTTAATACAGATTGCAAGCAGACTTTAAAAGAGCAGCATACAAGAGGCTATGCCAAAACCATTCCCAGATTTCAGTTCATAGGATGTTTTGCTGTTAGTTTCTCAGTTTTTTTTTTAAAAAAAATATATTTTTCAATATCAGTCATAGGAGTTGTAAGCTTGAGCCCTCAACCCACCAAATGTTTATTATTTTTATCCTTTCTAGAGGACAAGTAATCAAAATATAAAAATATTATTTGTATCAAGTTGGCAAATTGCCTGCGAGCTTTATACCCAAAAAGAAATGCTGGAAAGAGGGTTGAATACTAAAGGTGGTTTGTGGTATTGGACTATTGGTATTTGAATCTTTATTATTATAATGTTTAAAAGCTTGCTTTAATACAGGTACTTGCCAGTCTGGTTTTTATTTTTGTTATGGCACTTTCCCTTTTTTTTAAAAGAAAAATTCCATCTAATTTAACATTTTTATTATTTAGTGCAAAAGGTCACTATTGCTTTTATTTTCCCCTGATCCTAAGGTAGAATACTTTTTAATATATCATACTTAGGATAAGTGTTTTCAGAATTTAATCGGACTGGTTGGTTAGACTAACAAAATTGAAAATTAATCAATAATTTAATTTGATTTAATGTTTAATGCAAATTGCCTAAAAATTTGATCAAAACCCCAAAAAAAGGTCAAAATTAGAAAATCGCCCAAAATTGAAAATTAGATGAAACCAATTTAATCTAAAACTACGTTATTTTATGAAAAATTAAACTTTTAAAATTATACTATTTTACTCAAATTTTAAATTTTTAAAAATAGTTTTATTACTCTATCTATTAAATATATGTTTTTAAAAATTTTTAATATATATATATATATATACCGAATTGAATTAATCGAACCCACCAAATTGAACATCAATTAGCTGATCAGTTTGACCTCTGATCTGATATAAAAAAAATATTGTTTGGGATAATAATTAATTGTATTTCAAATATTTAAGCAGTGTTTGGTCAATTGAAAGCACCATAGGAATAGGAATAAGTAATATATATGGAATAGGACTAGAGATGATAATGTTTTATTCAGCTTAAAATTCAATTCAATTCTAGATTGATTTGATCAATAGTGAATTTAAATTGATGTAGTCTGCCAATGGGTTGACTTGATTAACCTTATTGAAATTATTTAGATAATTAAAATAATATTTTTTATTTTAAAATTTTTAAATAATGAATGGTTTGTTCCATAATCAGAAAATTGATCAGAATTTCTCTATATATTGATTCAACTCACATCTCAAAATAACTTGATTCGAACTTACTTGAAAAACATGATCCAAAATGACCAATCTAAAATTACACTAGAAAACCATTGTAAGTATCAAGTGAATCCAAGCATTATAATGACACTAACACTATACTTATACGTATAGGAGCCCAAATGTGGAGGACAATAACCAAGACATGTCGTAAAATAAAAAGCAGCATGTGGCTAGGTCAAATATGGCAACAGGCGAGTTCTTTGTGATCACCAAAGCCCTAAAGAGTATGCAGAACATAGGAAGGTGTTCCTCCCTTTTACGAAGGGATGAATCTTAGCATGTCACATAAGTACTCCCTTTATAGAGGTCCAACGTAGACCTTAACATCAATATGAAATGGTAATTTAAAGCATGGGATCCCTATCTTACAGGTAAAGTTGGAAAGGATAAAAGTCATTTCCCCTATCTACAAAATGTGGAAGATGCGCGAGATATCTTATCCTAAGATTACCTAAAAGAGGGAGAAGGGGGTTGAATAAGGTAGAGGCAAGTTTAAACCTTTTTCAAGAGAAGTAGAGAAAGTCAATCAACCATAAGTACATAAAGATTTATAAAGTTGTTGGACTAGATTGGTCAAACCTAAGTCAAAACTTTCTTCTGATATTGACAATGTAGATTGATATGTTCTAACAGTAATTTCAAATGTTGATTTTGCAGATTTTTTAGATAGGTTTGCATTAAAAGTTGAATGAAAGTCTAAGTTTCAAAGATTGTAAGTGGCATCCTAATTAGTGGTCACTAATCAGTAAATCATGATTGCTATCTTGTAAGAGAACTGAACCAAGTTAAAACAGACGATTTCGCGGTGTCTATCACATTCACTATTTCAATCGAAAATTTTGCATTTGCTTGGAGGGAATCAAGTCCTCAACCAAACTATGCCAAGTGTCCCAGAACTATTGGAAGATCAAAATTCACGAGGGTGTAATACTGGTCGAGACCACAATTTATTGAAGCAATATCTTCATGTCAAATAAAAGATTTTATGGTGACCATTGTGTCGAAAGGAATTAAATTGTGATTGCAAATTTCACTCTAGCTTAAGGGATATAATAACTAATTTCCTTAAAGAACCAACAGTTGTGTGCCATTTGGATGACTCATTAGATACAAATGAGATTTTCTATCGCTAATCAAGTAAATTTAGTGCAACATGAGAAATCGCGACTGTGAATACTCAGTCATGACCATGAATATTGTCTAACCAGTATTTAATACAAGATCTGTCTAGGACACCTTGGAGATTTAGACATTGCTTTGTATGTAACGTCTCTTTGGTAGTTGTAGTCTATAAATAGTCTACCAAATGGACTTAAATACAAGAGAATAACATTTATTTATGGCAAAATTCTTATAAAGTTAATTCTTATAACTCTAACTCTTTATTTCCTCGTACATATTTTGATATGAGCTTTAAACGCCTTAGTTTTGGATTTGAGAGTGAGCCCTTATATAGAAACTCTTATGTAGGTTTGCCAGTGATCTTTAAAAAACTCTTGTATAGGTTTGAGTGTTAGCCTTGACAAAATACTTGTAAGTTTGGTATGAGGCTAAACATCAGGTTGAGTGTGAGCCTTGGAAAATACTTATAAGGTTTGGTGTGAACCTAAACACTAAGTTAAGTGTGACCTTAAAAAACACTAGTGGTTTAGTGAAATACCCAATTGATAAATTGGGGAATGGATGTAGCGTTAGTTAATACTTGAACCATTATAAAATTCTTGTATTCATTCTTCTTTTACTCTTTCTTTAATCTTTTATTTATGTGAGCTTCGTCTAAAATTTTGAATTTGCCATCAATTCAACCCCTGTTCTTAGTGCACTAGGGCCAACAATTGGTATTAGAGTTAAATCTTAATTAAAGCATTAATTGTGTGAGAAAAGATCAATGGCACAAGAATGAATCCAATCTCACCTTAATCCTTATTTTGATGGCAATGATTATGCTTTTTGGAAGTATAAAATGGAGATCTATCTTGACATCGATCTCATCAATTTATGGGATTATATAATTGAAGAATGGAAGCCTCCAACAAAGATGATTGAAGGAGTAGATGTGGCAATTGCAAAAAAATAAGATGGAGTGAAGCACATAGGAAGGCAAATGGGAAAAATAAGAGGGCAATGGCTATTCTCTTAAGCTCAATGGCAAGAGAAGAAATTGGGAGAGTCCAACATTGCCAAACCATACATGCCATATGGAAAGCACTAAAAAACTATCATAAGGGCCCAACTTTTATGAAATCAAGTAGATTGAAGATGTATAAAATAAAGTGGTAGCTCTTCATGATGAAAGACAACGAAAGACAATGAAAGCATCACCGACATGACAAATAGACTCCTCTCTATTATCATAAACATAAAGAAGTTTGGAAGATTTCTTACTAACCATGAGTTAAATACTAAAATACTTAATCTCTTCCATTAGATAAATATTGTGTAAGAGTATGTAGCATTCAAGAGTCTAATCCATAGATTAGAAAGATGTCAATTTTTGTTCTCATTAGCAAGCTTCTCACTATTAAAATGGGTCTCAAAAAGGATGAAGAGATGAAAAAGCTAAGAGGATAAAAAGATAAAGAGGAGAAGAAAATTTCAGCCTTCAAAGCTCAATAAGGTTATTCAAGCTCAAGTGACTCAAATAAAAGTGACAAAGAAGAAGAAGAGCTTACCAGGATATCAAAAAGGACTAAAGAGTTTATGAAAAGAAGAAGAGAAAGAAGAATCCAAAGGAAATAATCTTTCTTTTACCACAAGGAAAAGAAGAAGAGTTCCTAAGCTACTTGGGATGATGATTCAAGTGATGAAGAAAAAGATGATGAAGTTGCAAACTTTTACTTCATTTCTTAAGAGAACTCTTTCAATGAGGTAAGTACTTCTTCACACTCTTGTGATGACTATGACATATTTAATGATATGGATGATGAGCTTCTTGAAGCTTTAACCTTGAGATATGAAAAATACAAATCTCAAAATAAAAACTTACAAGAAAAAGTCTTCAAAACTTAAGGATGAATTTAAATTCTTAAATGATCTTATTAGTGACTTGAGAACTTCTAATGAATAACTCAAAAAGTCTTTAGAAAATCTTTCTAATTCTTCATCCTCTCTTGAATCTTTGGGAAAAGAAAATAATTCTTTAAAAGGTGAAGTTATTGAACTTAGAAATTCCAATTCAAGATTTCACAAAAGGAAAGAAGGTTTGGATACTCTCATTGTATCTCAAAGACCACTCTTAGTGAGGCGTGGTTTAGGCTTCAATGGAGCCTCTTCATCTATATCCTCTCCTACTGTATTCATTAAAACATCAACACCTCAAACTTCAAGTATTAAGGTCATTGGGAAGAAATGTGCTCCTAACACTAAGCCATCTATGCCTAAGGGAAAAGGAAAGGCTCCTTAAGGCTTAAAGAGCAAATTATGTTTACATCTATAATAAAAAGCATGTTCAACTACACACACACAAAAAATTCTCTTATACTTCTCATCACTCATGCATTTACACCCCCACCACCAAAACATGAAAAGGTCTCCTTCTCATACTAAAGTTGTACATAGGATAAAAACTCATAAGTTTAAACTCCAATGTCATTATTGTATGAGGCATGGTTGCATAAATAAATTCTACTACATTAGGAAGGCACGCCTTAAATTATAAGATGCTTCCAAGACTAACTCATAAGGACCTAAGTATCCTTGGGTACCAAATCAAAGTATTTGATATTATAGGATGAAGACTCTTTCACCAAATTCTCAACATGGAGAATCTAAAGGTGAATGGAGATTGCTAATAAAGAAGGGATAAATTTTCAAATGGTTATTTGGTATCAAGAAATTGATACTAAACTTATAATGTATCTCTTGCCTCCTATGTTTTTAACTTAATATATTTATGCATATGTTTAGAGGGAGTTTTATGCATTTTATTACATGATATATCTATATGTTGACATGTTTGATTTGATGTGATTGATTGTGTGATGAGTTAAATCAATTCATTTGCATTTAAGGTTTTCTACACTTCAAATATATAAATTAATTATCATAATATTATGTTGATCAAATCTAATATGGGCCAGTACTTCTTTCTTAATATTTTTTAAGGTGTCTTATAATTTGCAACTAGGATTATCCCTTCACGGTCGTTATTTATAGGTCTACCTCAAAAATTTTCATCTCTGTCAATTTGTTGTTGCAATTTTAAATTGCCACCACGAAAATTTTCAAATTTCAAATTTGTTGATTGTTGACATTGTTGATTTCTAATACAATTTTATCTATTACTCAGAAAATCCATAATCAGCAGTCGCGAAAGGCAATAGTGATCGAGAATTTTTGAAATTGTTGGCATAATTTGATTTGACACTCAAATAGTATCGGCTTCATATTTAATGCATTTGTTACCATTCTTACTCACTTCTCTGCCTATATAAGCCATCTTCACTCCCCTTTATTCTACTTTTATCATCTTCTTTATCAACCCTCACCTCCTTCTCAAATCTCTTTCAAATTCTCTCAATTTCTACTCTCATGGAACCCAAAAAGTTTACTAGAACATAAAAGGGTAAAGTAATTGCCCAACCTCAAAGCCCCCTTCACTTCATCTAATGAAAGGGATCACTAAAGAAGAAAATGAGAGATTCAAAGCCAACTCTAGTAAAATTATCTAACCAAACAAGATTCCATCCACTTTTCTCTTTTAATATCTTGGCATTAGAAAAGAGATTCATGCATTTCTTTCAAATCTTGGCTAGAACGAGTTCATATTTTGAGATGAACCAGGATACAAAGAAATTGTCCAATAATTTATGTGCACCATAACCTTAATCTAAATGGCTAAATCTAAGGCAGGTGCATATGGGATGGTTTTTAAGGCTTTTAGGGATCCTTACTTCGTAACCTTTGCTCAACTCTTTTCTCTTTTTAACCATCAAATTAGAGATAATATTCCATTTGTTATCTCTACTCTTGACATCTTTTATTCAAAATTTTGGTAAAAAATTTCTACCATAACCAAACACAACCCAAAATTTTTCTAGCCAAGTACATTAAAACCTTTACAAATTAGCATCTCTATAGAATCATTACATTTTCCATCAATACAAAGGGTTATGAAAATGAGAAAGTTTCCCAAAAAGACCTAGCATTCCTTTTCTGCCTCACCAAGAACAAACTAATCCAAACAGGAGATACCTTATGGATCAATTAATCCATACAAGTATAAACCAGAAAAACCAACTTCTTCTACCTTCTCACATCACAACCATTTACAAATTTATGGCAGCTTTGAATGAGGAAAATGAAAAATTCCTCACCTTCTAAAACTTCGTTCACTTACCTCACTTACCTTACTTGATTAATGCCAAGGCCATCCATCCTGATTTGGTGGATCTTCAAGAGAAGGTGGCTGCAACTCCTTGTCATCTTCCTGATTTTGATGAATAGGAAGATACCTAAAAGGAAGAAGAATACCAAGGAGAAGAAATAGACGAGGCATAAGGAGGAGGAGATGAAGAATTGAAGATAGTGATGACAATGATAACATATCTCCTACCTTCTAATTTTATACTTAGGCTTGTAATCTTTTTTTGTTTTTGTTCATTTTATTTCCTATGTCGACCTAAGAATGTGATGAAACATTTTTATGTTTGACTTGTTTTTTTATTTGTTTAATATAATCAAAGTTTGAAGTTTGTTCCCCCTATAGTATGTAATTTTCTTGTTTGCATAACATTATCCTTATCCCTATAATTACTGTTATCCTATCTTTTTTATCTTGACAAAAGGGGAGAGTGAACTTGCATGTGATTAATCAAAGGGGAGTAAGAATTGAGAGGGAGCATTTCAATAAGTTTAAATTGTTAAACATTATTAACCATTTCAACTTCACACTTATGCATTCTTTATCCCTTGTAAAATCAATGTAAGTTGTCAAAATAAAAAAGGGGGAGATTATTAGACTAAGTTAGTCAAACCTAAGTCAAAACTCTTTTTAATCTTCACAATCTAGATTGATATGTTCTAAAAGTAATTTTAAATGTTGATTTTGTAGATAGGTTTGCATTAGAAGTTGAATGAAAGTCTAAGTCTCAAAGATTATACATGGCATCCTAATTCGTGGTCACTAATCAGTAAATTGCAATCGCTATCTTGCAAACAGACGATTTTACAGAGTCTGTCACATTCACTATTATGACCATAAATTTTGCTTTTGCTTGGAATGAAACAAGTCCTCAACCAAACTATGCCAAGTGTCCTAAAGAACCATTGGAAAGATAAAAATTCGAGAGGGCAAAATATTGGTCGAGAGTGTGATTTGTTGAAGCAACATCTCTATGTCAAATAGAAGATTTTGCGGTGATTATCGCGTCCAAAGGAAGAAAATCGCGATCTCTAATTTCACTTTGACTCGAAAGACATAACAATTATTTTTCTTAGAGAACCAATGGTTGTGTGCCAGGTGAACTAGCAATTAGATATAAAACGAGATTCTTTATAGCGAATTAAGCAAATTTAGTTCAATATGAGAAATCATGATTCATGAATACTCAGTCACAACCGTAAACATTGTCTGACAAGCACTTAATATACGATCTACCCAGCACACCTTGAAGATTTAGACATAACTTTGTATGTAATGTCTCTTTAGTGGTTATAACTATAAATACTCCACTAAATGGACTTAAATGTAAGAGAGTAGCATTCATTCATGGCAAAACTCTTGCAAGTTAATTTTACAACTTTAACTCTTTATTTCTTTGTACATAGTTTGGTGTGAGCTTTAAACACCTTGGGTTTGGGTTTGAGTTTGAGAGTGAGCCTTACAAAACTCTTGTATAGGTTTTAGTGTTAGCCTTGATAAAACACTTGTAAGGTTTGGTGTAAGCCTAAACATTAGGTTGAGTGTGAGCCTTAGGAAAACACTTGTAAGGCTTGGTGTAAGCCTAACACTAGGTTAAGTGTGAGCCTTAAGAAAACACTTATAAGGTTTAGTATGAGCTTAAACAATAAGTTAAGTGTGAACTTATAAAACACTAGTGATTTAGTGAAATACCCGATTGGTAAATTGGAGAGTGAATATAGGGTTGGTTAGTACCCGAACCACTATAAAACTCTTGTATTCATTCTTCTTCTACTCTTTCTCTAATATTTTATTTATGTGAGCTTCCTCTAAAAATTTAAATTTGCCATCAATTTAACCCCCCTTCTTGGTGCACTAGGGCCAACAATTAGTATTAGAGCTAAGTCTCAATTAAAGCCTTAATTATACAAGAAAAGATTAATGACACAAGAAAGAGTCCACTCTCACCTTAATCCCCATTTTGATGGCAATGATTATGCTCTTTGAAATCATAAAATGGAGATATATCTTGATAGCTATCTTATTAACTTATAGGATTGTATAGTTAAAGAGTGGAAGCCTCTAACAAAGATGGTTAAAGGAGTAAAGGTGGCAATTGCAAGAGAAAAATATAGTGAAACACATAGGAAAGCAAATGGGAAGAATAAGAGGGCAATGATTGTTCTCTTAAGCTCCACATCAAAAGAAGAAATTGGGAGAGTCCAATATTGTCAAGCAATATATGCCATATAGAAAAGCAGTAGAAAGTTATTATAAAGGTATAACTCTTATGAAATCAAATAGGTTGGAGATATATGTGATAGAGTGGGAGCTCTTCATGATGAAAGATAATGAAAGCATCACCAACAGAGCAAATAGACTCCTCTCTATTATCACAAATATGGAGAAGTTTAGAAGAATTCTTACCAACTATGAGGTAAATACTAAAATCCTTAAATCTCTTTCATTAGATAAATTTGGTGTAAGAGTATGTAGCATTGAAAAATACAATTTAGAGATTAGAAAGGTGCTAACTGGTGTTCTTATTGACAAGCTTCTCACTCGTGAGATGCCTCTTAAAAAGGATGAAAAGATGAAAAAGCTAAAAGGACAAGAAGATAAAGAGGAGAAGAAAGCTCTCGCCTTCAAAGCTCAAAAAGATGTTTCAAGCTCAAGTAACTCAAATGAAAGTGACAACAAAGAAGAAGAGCTTGCCAAAGATCAAGAAGGACCAAAGAGTTTATGAAAAAAAGAAGAGAGGAGAATCCAAAGAAAATCATCTTTTTATTGCCACAAGGAAAAAAGAAGAGTTTCGAGGCTACTTAGGATGATGATTCAAGTGATGAAGAAGAAGTTGATGAAGTTGCAAACTTTTGTTTCATGGCTCAAAAGGACTCCTCCAATGAGGTAAGTGCTTCTACACACTCTTGTGATGAGTATGATTTATTAAATGATATGGATGATGAGCTTCTTAAAGCTTTGACCTTGAGATATGAAAAATACAAATCTCAAATGAAAACTTATAAGAAAAAGAGTTCAAAACTTATGGATGAATTTAAATTCTTAATTGATCTTGTAATTGACTTGAGAACCTCTAATGAAGAACTTAAAAAATCTTTCAAAATCTTCATCCTCTTTTGAATATTTGAGAAAATAAGATAATTCTTTAAAAGTTGAAGTTATTGAACTTAGAAATTTCATCTCAAGATTTCACAAAGGAAATGAAGCTTTAGATATTCTCATTATATCTCAAAGCCCACCCTTAATGAGACATGGTTTAGGCTTCAATGGAGCCTTTTCCTCTACATCCTCTCCTACTACATTCATTAAAGTATCAACACCTCAAACTTTAAGTATTGAGGTTATTAGGAAGAAAGGTGGTCCTAGCACTTAGCCACCTATGCCTAAGGGCAAAGGAAAGGCTTCCCAAGGCTCAAACAGCAAATTATGCTTGCATCTACAACAAGAAGCATGCACAACCACACATACACAAAAAATTATCTTTTACTTCTAATTACTCATGCACTTGCATACACTCTCACCACTAAAGTATGACAAGACTCCTTGCTCATACCAAAGTTATGCATAGGAGAAAGACTCATAAGTATAAACTCTAATATCATTATTGCATGAGGTATGGTCACATAAATATATTTTGCTATATTATGAAGACACACCTTCAATTAGAGGACCCTTCTAAGACTAATCCATAAGAGCCCAAGTAAACCTTGGTACCAAAACAAAGTGTTTGATACTAAACTTGTAATGTATCCCTTACCTCCGATGTTTTTAACTTGATATATTTATGCATATATTTAGGAGGGAGTTTTATGCATTTTACTACTTGATATATCTATGTGTTGAAATGTTTGATTTGATATGATTGATTATGTGATAAGTTGAATCAATTCATTTTGCATTTGAGATTTTTTACATTTCAAATGTATAAATTGTAACATCCCTAGCCATATTCATTAGCATTATCATATGAGCATATGCATTAGATAAATAATCATTGAAGCACCATTGCATTTGGGGACATTTGAACATATATGTAGTGTTTGTATAGTTGTATGGAAAATTGTTTTAT
>CATIWR010137789.1:0-105341 GCA_949677035.1 Omphalea diandra | reverse complement strand
AATGGTGTTTTCAAGCTCACACCCAACTTATACAACTTGTGTTTTGATGGCTAACACACAACCTTACAACAATGTGTTTTCTAGGCTAACACAAAACCTCACTCAAGTGTTTCACTAGGCTCACACTTAAACCTTTCTTGAAGTGTTTTTACAGGCTAACACAACAACCTCACAACTCGGTGTTTAATGCTCACACCTAACAATTACAATTTCATAAAGAAAATGAAGAAAATGAGTAGCAAAGATTGAGAGCTTTAATCACTTGTAATAAATTCCTTAGCTACCTTATTCATGGTTGTTTAGTGGTGTATTTATAGCCAAACTTTACCAAAGAGACGTTACAGATCATAACTCATCAAATCTTTGAGACATGCTTGACAAATTTTGCATTAAATGCTTGTCAGGATGAAATCGCGATCGCTACTGCATTTTGCGGTCGCGAAATCCAAATTCTTTGAGGGAAACCCCATTTGTGTCTAACGGCTAGTCCATGTGGCAGCTTCTTATTAGTTCACCAGAAAAATATAGCCATTGTCTTTTACCTACTTTTAAAAATCGCGGTCGCAAGTTTTATTGTACAGGCCTAGACAGAAGATGCGAATCCATCTGCCAAAGTGGTCATCTTTCTTCCACAGGATTCGCGGTCGCTACCAACTAAGTGCCTCCATGAAATTTGACTTCCAACAAGATTATGAGACACTTGTCAAGCTGTGATTGTGGACTTGCTTCCCTCTTGAGTTATTTTGAAATTCGCAGTCTCAACTAAGGCGTGACTTTCACCGCGAATTCTTCTGTCACATTTTGGCTTATTCTTTTCCAAAGGTCGCAGCCGAGAACGGCTTCGCGAATTCGCCTGCTTCAATTTCAGCATGCCTTAACATGAGTCGCAGTCGCGAATCCTAGATTGCGATCGCGATTTGCATGTCACTTTAGAGTTTATCAACTCCTTTCATTTCTTCTTGAGAGATTTATTTATTTATGCAAAATCAACACTTATTTGAAATATTAGTGATGATCAATCTACTTTGTTAAGATCAAAAGAAGTTCTACACTTAGGATTAACCATCCTAGTCTAACAAAAGTCATTGGTTACAAGACAAAATAGTTATGAAATTGAGAAATCCTTTTGGTTAAGATGTTATGGAGAAACCACTCATAAGAATAGGCTACATGGAAAACTGAAGAGAACATTAAATGAAAATATCCACATTTGTTTACAAGTATTGAATTTCGAGGATGAAATTATTCATAAGAGGGGAAGAAATGTAACATCCCTATCCATATTCATTGACATTCTCACACAAACCTATTCATTACATAAATGATTTACAATCCCACATGAACATAAATAGTGGCTAAATGATCATTTAGATATATGAATTGGACAGGCACGACGATGACACTTGCACCATTGCATTTGGGACAATTGAACATATATGTAATGTTGGTATAGTTGCATGAAAAATTATCATTTGTTGTATGCATGTTCTAATATCATAAATAATGGTGTTTTAGAGCTTATTTAAAAGTATAAGGAGCATATGCAGATTAGGAGATGGATGGATGTGATGAAGGAATAAAGAAGAGGGACTAAAGGGGAAAAGTGAACTTCCAACCATTGGAAGTGAAACACCATGATTTTTCCTTGTTACAATAGGTTTATAAGTGGAATTTTTAAACCATTAGAATCAGAATATAGAGGTTAAATGTGAGGCGCAGTAGAAGAAAGAGAGATATAAGGAAGAATGAAAGAAAAGAAGAAGAAAAAGAGGGACATGTAGAATAGTGAGCTGACTAGGAAGGAATCCTAAGCTTTTATGGCTTGGGGAAAATAGGTAAGTTAATTTATCTTATTCCCACATGAAATTAATCCCTCATGACATGTTAATCAGACATGGTTAATTATGGAGTATTTGAGGTAGAGCTCATGTTTGAAAGTTGAAATTCAAGAGAAATAAGAGCTAATTGTGTTAGTTTTGTTGTTAGAGCAGAATATTGTACCCACAATTTTGTAACCCTAGAAGAGGAATTATGGAAAGTACAAAATATGAAAGTTGTATCTTTTTGGCCCATCTAAATTCATGTAAAACATTATGCTAAATTTGGTGTGTGTGAGGAGAAATGGCTCCTTCATTAGGGTTGGTTCACAACCAACTGAAATAACCTCAGTATTTATGTCTTTTGATATTTGGATGGACTTATGTTCAGATTTAGACAAAGTGAAAAACATGAAATCTATAGGTTTATATGCCCTCTAAATAGATGTAAGTCAATTTTGCTTGATTTTTTGTGTGGAAAGAAATATGACTCATTAATTATGACTAACCCTAAAACCGATGAAACCTCATCAATGTTATAATTTTGTTTTCTAAGAATTTGATGGCCATAGATTTAGAATTTGATGATGTTCCAAACTTTAAAGTTGTATATTTATGTCTGATCTACATGTCTAAAAATATGTTTTCCAAATTTAACATGGTTGTTGAGGTATTGCCCCTTCATTATGGTTGATTATCAACATGTTGAAAACCTGCTCACCCTGAGATTTGTCACTTATTTTGGTGACTTTATAAACTGAATTTTACAATGAATAAAACATAAAAAGTGTTACTTTATATGTCTTGTAACTTCTGGTATATCATTTTTGCAATTGGACTTGTACAATTTGAGATGTACCTAAGATTGTAAGACCTACTTAGATTAAGATGATATTGAAATAGAGCAAAATTCAAAAATTCACCACATTTTCTATATGATTATATTGACCTAAAATTTGAATATGTTGTATCATTATGTATCTAGTTTATTTTAAAAAAAGAATCAAGAGATTTGGATAAGTATATCTATAGTTATTACTGTGAGAGTGCAGTAAGGTTTGTATGCCATATAAGGAAAATATGCATAAACACTAGGTCCATTTGCATGGATAATGCCATCGTTGCATACCAAGCATTCATAATCATTTTGGCATACTTATAACCATGTATGTATCAAATGTTAGGATCTCAAAACTTTAAGAAAGTCCTTGAGAGAGAACCAAACCTACCATAAAAGTTGGTCATATTAAAAGGTAAGCAAAAACCATGATTAGATTCTAATGTGTTTGTGTGATAATTTTATAAAATGATTATGTTTCATTGCATGTATATGAGATTGAATTGTTACACTTTACATGTTAATACAAGTCAAGTGAGAATTATATACTCTTAATGATTACTTGGTATACCATTGTGAATGAACATTTGCATATGGAACTAAATGGATGTTGTGACTAGCTTGTCAAACACTTGTAAATCACGTGGAAAAAACCAATATGTCCTATTAGCATATGTTATTGATCAATTGATTCACCTATTATATGCTAGCCAGCAAAACTCAAATGTCATTTGAATCACATGAATTCTCGGGAGTAGTGCTTGCCTTGGAAGGTCACGACAAAAATCAATCTATTGCACTTACACTTGCATAGTCAATTGTTATACTTGTAATGTATCCTTATGATATTTGATTATTGGTTGTGGTATAAGAATATGATTATTGTCTTTATTCATTGAGTCGCAACTCACCAAATTACAATTATATTTTTCAGATACTGAAGCATAGAGTTTGGATACTTTGGTGCATAGAGAGACATGGACCACAGGCTATCGGCTTTATTTCGACTCTTTCTATCCTTGTGCCATATACATATATCTAGATCAGAACTAGTTTATGGTCACTAGACTTGAACATTAGTTAAAATATATGTACATTAAATATATGTTGGAATGTGTATGTTTGATGAATAAACCTTTATGCATATGTATTTTTTGACATAAACGCCATGATTTGTAAATAAAAATGTTTGTTACAAAAAGAGACTGAAGGCTCTATAGCACATCCAGTTGTATCAATCTAGGTAGCCTGCTCATTCAATAAGAGGGTTAAGCCAAACATGATAAAGGTTGATGATCTGGTACTAAAGTCTGACCACAGACTCAAGATCTGCGTGGGAAATTCAAGTTGAACTGGAAAGGCCCCTATGTGGTCAAGCAAATCTACTCAGGTGGAGCGGTGAAATTACCTATGGATGGGAATGAATTCATTGAGCTAGTGAATCTATACTAGCTTAAGAAGTATTTCATATGAGATGTATAAAAAAAAAAAGAAAAGGAAAAATAGATGAGCCCATTAAGTTGAAAACCTGTAGGGCAGCTTAAACAAAAGTTAGAGCTTAAAAAATAAATAAAATAATAAAAGTTGAGAGAGTTTGGCTGATAACCAAGGGACCTTTGATGGGACAATAGGACGATAATAGGGAAGGTAAGGATGAATGAGTGAAGAGTTAGTAAGATAGAGGTATTGAGTAAAATAATTAGATGATCTAGTGTGCCAATGTTAAAGGTAGATGTTATGCATTTAATCAATGCATGATATGGAAAGTGTAAATGGTTTGTGTTGAGCATAATATCAAATGAAAAGCACATTTGCATAATTAAAGTAAATTCAGGCATATATGTCCTTGAGTTAGAACTAAATAAAAGATAACTATTTCTTTCATAAAAGATCATTATCTACAATTTGTTAATGACATGCTTGTCACTCTAAATGTTGCACAACCATGCCATGAAATTCGTATCATCATCAGGCTCAAGATCTTATCCAATATAGAAGTCATAAGTATGATGTCTGGCTCATATAGTTTCAACCCTATCTAGGAAGAGTTGGGTCAGAGGGCCCTCGACAAATGAAGGGAGGAACTATAGCTTAAACTGGGGAGCACTAAATTGGCGACACACATGAGCAGGATCATAAAATGTGCTTGAAGCTAAGTAGGGAAGATGACATAGTCTCTGTAAGTCTATAGAGTTATACACAATAAGTTCTACTAGGGATATCTTTAACGGATGTTGGTAATAGTGATGTGGCACATCCACTCAACCCATTCAGCCTTAGTGGTGGCTAGTCTAGTTAGGTGGCAGTTTGAGTGATGCTATAAATAGTAAAACCTTACATCCATAGTTAGGGCAACTAGTAACCCTAGGTTGAAAACCCAAAGGACGACTTAAGCAAAATTGAGTGACCTGCTGGATTGAAAACCCACAAGGGTGGTCCAGAAAAAAGTTATGGCAATAAGAATTAACAAAAGAAAAAAGAAAAAAAGAAGAAAAAGAAGAATGAGAGAAAAGAAAAAAGGAAAAAGAAAGAAAAATAGAAAAGAAAAGGGAAAAGAAAAGGGAAAATTTGCAAGAAGAACTCTTACTTGAAGTAGCAGCGGCCTTCCTACAAAATGAGTCACTATGTAACATCCCTATCCATATTCATTAGCATTCTTACATGAACATATTCATTGCATAAATGATTTCCAATTCCATATGAACATATGCATTGGATAAATGATCATTTATATGTGAATTCGATAAGCATGACGATGACATTTGCACCATTAAATTTGGGACACTTGAACATATATGTAATATTTATATAGTTGCATGGCAAATTATCTTTTAGTGTGTGCATGCTATAACATCATAAATAATGGTAATTTAGAGCTTATTTAAAAGTATAAGGAGCATGTAGGGATTATGAGATGAATGAAGATGAAGGAGTGAAGAAAAGGAACCAAAAGAGGAAAAGTGAACTTCCAACTAATGGAAATGAGACACCATGATTTTTTCTTATTAGATTGGTTTACAAATTGAATTTTCCATCCTTTAGGAGTATATTAGAGAGGATAAATATGAGGGATAACATAAGAAAGAGAGAGCTAAGGAAGAAATAAAGAAAGGAAGAAGAAGAAGAAGAAGAAGAAGGAGAGAGAAAAAAGTGAGTTGCTCAGGAAGGAACCCTAAACTTTTCTAGTTCTAGGAAAAGAGTTAAGTGATTTTTTCTTCTTCCTATATGAAATTCCTCCCTTATGACATGTTAATCATGCATGGTTAATAATAATTATGGAGTATTTGAGGTAGAGCTCATGTATGAAATTTGAAATTCAAGAGAAAGAAAGTTGATTGTGTTAGTTTTATTATTACAGAAGATTTTTGTACCTATAATTTCATAACACTAAAAGAGTAATTAGGGAAAGTGTAAACCATGAAAGTTGTAGCTTTATGCCCCATCTAAATGCATGTAAAATAGTTTTGCTTATTTGGTGTGTGTGAAGAACTATGGCTCCTTCATTAGGGCTAGTTCACAACCTACCAAAATCTCCTTAGTCTAGCTATTTTTATATATTTTGATGAACTTATGTGTTGATTTAGACAAAGTTAAAAATATGAAATTTGTAGGGTTATATCCCCTCTAAATACCTGTAAATCATTTTTGCTTAATTTTTTTGTGTGGAAAGAGATATACCTTTTTAATTGTGACTGACCCTGAACTTGACGAAACCTGTTTAATCTCTTAGTTCCATTTTTCTGGAATTTGATGAGCATAGAATGGGAATTTGGTGATGTTACAAACTTGAGAGTTGTATATTTATTTCCATTATACCTGTTTGTAATATATTTTTGCAAAATATATCATGGTTGATGAGATATTGCTCCTTTATTGTGACTAATTCTCAATGTATTGAAACCTACTCACCCTAAGAATGGTCATTTATTTTGGTGACTTTATAGACTGAATTAGACAATATGTAAAATATAAAAATGTTCCTTTTTGTGTTTTGTAATCTCTAGTAAATCTTTTTTGCAATTGGATTTGTACAATTTGAGATATACCCAATAACGTAAGACCTACTCAGACTGAGATGACATTAAAACAGGGCAAATTTATAAAATTGACCATAAATTATGTAATGCATATTTTTAACTGAATTTTGGATATGATGTGCCCATATATGTCTAGTTTCATTAAAAAAATAATTAGATCATTTGGATTTGTAAGGCAAAGTTAATTGTAGAAAGAGCTTACAAAGTTCATAATATTTTATTAGAGCATATTTGCATAGGAAGATGAAAATCATACTTTATCGTCATGGATTGATTTGTGTATTGAAATAGGTCGTCGAGGCATTGAAGATAATATTGAAAATAAGTTGGGACTATCCACAACTTAATAGCTTGAAGGAGGAGGTAAATAAATAACTAATGGTAATAAACATGTGATTGGTTAAATGCCATAAAAATATACTCAATGGAATGAGATGCTGTTTAATGGGATGATATTGATGAATTCACTGATGAAAGGATTGTTATACTCTTGATTTATTTATTTTCATGAGACGTTGATAAATTATGTCTTGGGAATGGAAGTATGTTGTGATATGATCTGTCAAAGTTTATGAGTATTGTTATTAGTCATTATATTGCTGGAATTTTATTGGATTTATAGTTGATTTATTGAAAGACTAATAGCTGATGTTGTTGAGCAAGCAACAAAATCTTATAGCCTATGTGGCAACAATATATGATAGTCTGTACGACAACCAAATATGATAGTCTGTATGACAATAACATTTGATAGCTTGTGTGGCAACAATAGATGATAGCCTATGTGGCAACCAAATATGATAGCCTGTGTGGCAACAATATTTGATAGCTTGTGTGACAATGATATTTATAGCCTGTGTGGCATAAAATTTTATGGTCTGTGTAGCAATGATATGTATAGCCTATGTGGCAATAATATATAACAACCTATGTGACAATAACATTTGATAGCATATATGGCATCAAAGAGTAAAAACTCTTTATTTCGTGTATGGATATGATGATGAGTTATTTATATTTAAATGTTTGTTATGTTATTTGAGATTGAAGTATCATTTTGTGTTTACTTACTGAGCATGCAAGCTCACCCATTTGCATTAAATTTTCTTTCAAAAAGAATAGACTAAAGATTGCATCCAGTTTGCATTTCGAAATTATTGTCTAGCAGTTTAATATAGGTTAGGCTAATATGCCATCTATTAGTATTTTGGTTTGTTAGCCATGTATATTTTATTGTAAATAGTTACTATGTTGTGAAACAAGATACATAGTGTGAAAATACATGAAGGAAGGTCTTTTAATGACAATGGATGACATAAGAGAATTTTAATGATGTTATATCACTTTAGTGTTCCATGTCTTATGAATGAGTTAATGCACCTACTTTAGGAATAGACGTCATAATCACCCCTTATGTAGTATGGGAAACACCTCTTTTTGAGCTCTCCTTCCTCCGACCCATAAGTGGTAGGGTTTGTACCACACTGTAAAACTCCTTGACGAAAGTGAATTGGTCTTTAACGTTTAATCCATTTAATTGAAGGAGCATCATTAAGTGAATGGACTTCAGTTAATAATTTCTTGTGGCATCACTTAATTGAATGCAAGATGGAATAACAACCAACACAGGTCATTGATTATCTCTCAACTGAGGAGCGATCAATTGATTAAACACCACGACGACACATTCAAGCATGCATCTTGCTAGTTTTGTGAAAATTCAACCATTCTTTGCTTTGATAACTTTTGATTAGATTTACAAGTCTTTTTAGTTTCTAGATCTAGTGGAAGAATTGGAGATCTTCCAGTAGCCCTCAATTTCCTTATGATCATAAACTTCCTAAAAAATAAAAGGCAGAAATTAGCTTAAAGTGAAAACAAAAATAAACAAATAACAACAAAATTTTATTGTCCTTGACAGTGCTGCAAAAACTTGATAAGGGCCAATTATCTGCAAGTGTACAATGTTAATTGTAGCATAAAAAATTTATCAAGTTCAATCTACAAGGACAATATTTATTATTATTATTATTATTTTATAAATTCTTGTTAATCAGTAGTAATAATGAAAATGGAATTAAATAACAAAACTAAAATTGATAAAGGTGAAATCAAATATTGAAGCACTAGAGCTCGGGGCTTACCTAGTAAAATGTAGCTAATGATTATCAATGTCGAACTTAATTCTTGAGTGCAATTGTTTCTAAATTATCTTAATGCTCTATCGAGTCACTAAATTGTATCCAATCAACAAACAACTAATCAATAAAAGTTATTTTATTGATTAGACCCATTAAGCCACAATTAACACATCATAAAGATTTAGATATATCTTTTTTATCTAAAGGTTTGTGTTTAATCTCCTATGTCTAGGTTTATAAACTCGTAAGTTCATCACATAAACCCTAGAATAAAAATTATATGGTGATCAATCATATAATTAACAATCAATACAAGAAGACCAAATCAAAAATTATAATGAAGCAAACTAAAATTTGGGCATTAACATCAAAAGAAATCCCACTAGGTTACATCCCTCACTTTAATTGAGGTTTAGTTCTTCATAAATATAATAAAAGTGAACATAATATTTAATCTCTTAAGAGTTTTAGCTGAAATAAAGAAATAAAATGAATAGCGAAAGCCATAAAAGAGTCATGTTGAATCTCCTAGTTCCTTTCTTTCCTTTGCCAAGCAATCCCCTCAATGAATGTGTTTCTCCCCTTTTATATCTCTTTAAAGTTAGACTTAAAACACCAATAAAAATGGGGCTAAGGATGAATTAGTGTCATGCGCGTGATAAGTAAAATAGATAAGCAATGCCATCATGTCATGCCAACAATGGTCTTCATGCGCATCACCAAAAAGATCACGTCACGCATATGACATTTGTCATATGCGCAACACCAAGTTACATCAACCAACGAACGCTTGCGGTAAATCTCACATACAACACTAAAAGGATTGTGTCATACATGTTACACTCTTTTGCCTAAGGATTACGCTAAGTTCGCTTCCAATATTAAGAACATGTCAAAATTGATCACAACGCGAATTAGGTAGCAAAATCTTAAAATTAATGCAATTAATAAAATTAATACCTAAATTATCTAGAGAAATCATAAAATATTCTAGGAAATAAACACAAATATGCATGTTAAATTACACAAACCAGCTTCATTTCTTTCTTCTCTCAAATCAGACACTTTCTTCCTAAAATCATACTCATAAAGCACTTGATAATCACATAATTCCACATCATACCACATATGAAAATTGCACATTTGATTTTGCATAAATGAAACGAACCCAAGTCAGATAAAGAAAAAAAACCTTTCCCATTTCATTCTATAACAAATATGAAGGAAACAATATTATATTTTCCTTCAAGCAAGTGTAGAATTGCCTCCCTAGATTTAAATCATCTTTAGATGTTTCCATTCGAGCAAGGTAACCACATTTGCAAACCGGAGTTCCTTTAACTTCCATTTCTTTTTGCTGATAAACACAAAGCAATTAATTAAGAAGAAACAACGAAAAACCCTAACCATATGAGATCAACAATGAAGATCCTAACTGCCAACAAATGGGGAACAAGATGACACATTTATTTTACGGTGACCTCTTATGTCGTGCCACGTAGAATAACATTTAATGAAAATTTTTATCATTTACACGCTCTATCAAATAAGGGGAAACATTGAAGGATTTGAAAAGTGTAAGGGTGCAATGTTGATAAATAAATGTGTAGAGGGCAAAAGTACAAAAGGTTAAAATGCATGGGGCAAGAAATAGGTTTTCTATGCAATATGACAAATATTTGTTATATAAGTGTGCAAAGTTATAATCTATCCAAGTTTTTTTTATAGTATATTTTGGCCTTCATATTAAGATTTATTTTAAACTTAGGGTTTGTATAAGAGTGGACTAAAGAGAGTGAAAAAGTGAAATGTTGATATATATATATATATATATGTGTGTGTGTGTGTGTGTGTGTGTGTGTGTGTGTGTGTGTGTGTGTGTGTGTTGAATAGTTGCCTATCATTGCCATTTTAGAATCATGATGAACAATTAATGAGAAGTAACCTATAAGGAATCAAGATGATTTAGGTACCTATTAAATAAACTTGTCTTATAGGTATGCTTATAATCCAAGAAGGAGAAAGATGAATAATGCTTGGATAATGATCGCTCAAAGGACATGATAGGTTATATGAAGTTCTTCTCCAAATTTGAAAAAATTAAAGAACTTGAAAATGTCTCATTTGGTAATAATGGTATGACAAATATTTTAGGCATGGGTAAAATTGATATGGATGACTTACCTATTGTTGACAAGTTACTTTTAGCTGATGGGCTCAAACACAACTAATGAAGTGAAAGGCAATTGTGTGATGAAGGTTAAATGTCATATTTGAACCTAAAGCTTGCTATATGTTAAGGATGAGAGACAATAAATTACTTTTTATAGTAAAAGAGACCAAAATATTAATGTTGTTGACTTAAATTTTATGACTAATAAAGATACTAAGTATTTTAGTGACTGTATTTGGTGAAGGTTCAACTTAGCATAGAAGACATGGACATGCTAGTATTGAGTTGATTAATAAGCTAAGAAAGAAATATTTAGTGAAAGGTCTCCTAAAGATCAATTTCACTAAAGGTAAAATGTGTTAAGTATGTCAAAAAGGCGAACAAGTCAAATTTTGATTCAGAGTTAAAAACAAGGCAACATCTTCAATACCTTTCCACATGTTGCATATAGACTTGTTTATTCCTACTAGAGTTACTAGCTTATGTGACAAGCATTATGCATTTGTTACTGTTGATGATTTTTCAAGTTATACTTGGGTTCCACTCCTTACTTATAAGGATTCTTATTTTAATCCTTTCAAATCTTTCATAGAAGGAATTTAAAATGAAAAGGATTTGAAAATCCCATCTATTAAGAATGATCATGACAAATAATTTGAAAATAAAAATTTCTCAAAGTTTTATAATGAATTTAGTATTTCTTTTAATCTTTCTACTCTTAGAACTGCTCAACAAAATGGTATCATTGAAAGACAAAACAATTTTTTTAAGAAATAGCAAAAACTATGTTCAATAAATATAATTTACTAAAATATTTCTGGGCAAAAGCCGTAAACACTTCTTGTTATGTTCTGAAATAGAATTTTAATAAGACCAACTCTAAAGAAATTCCCCTATGAGTTAGGAATTGATGGAGACATAAAATTACATAATTTAACTTTCTAGTTATAAGTGTTTTATACTAACATTAAAGATAACGTTTATAAATTTCACTCCTAATCAGATGAAAGAATTTTTCTTAGTTACCCAACCTCTAGTAGAGATTACAAAGTCTTTAACAAGAGAACACATGTTGTTGAAGAGTCAATACATGTTATTTTTTTTATGAATCTAACCAAACTTCGTTAAAAAAGAAAAATATATTAATGATCTTATAGGCCTTGTTGATGAGCTTAACATTGGAAAAAAGAAAAAATAGATGGAAAGCAAAGGAAAGAAAGGGGAACCACAAATTGAAGATCCTTCTCCATCCTTTCCAAATATGAGGCAAATGATTCAATAGTTAGAAAGGAACTAGACATGTAAGAAAGATCATCCAAAGGAGCATAAGATCATCATTTAGGAATGCATATAATGATCTTGGCTTGATATCTTTTATTAAGCCAAAAAAACCATAGATGAAGCCATCATTGATGAAAATTAGATTCTTACGATGTAAGAATAAATTAATCAATTCAAAAGGAATAAAGTTTATACTTTTGTTCCAAGATCTAAAGACTATTCCATTATTAGAATAAAATGGGTACTTAGGAACAAGCTTAATGAGCTTGGTGCCATAACAAGTAATAAGGTTAAATTAGTAGATAAAGGATATAACTAAGAGGAAGCATTGATTACGATGAAACCTTTGCTTTTATTGTAAGATTAGAAGCTATTAGAATCATGTTTACAATTGCATCTTATAAGAATTTCAAGTTATTTCAAAAAGATGTGAAAAGTGCTTTTCTAAATGGTTATATAGAGGAACAATCTCCTGATTTTGAAAGTCATTAATTTTCCAATCATATTTTCAAACTTACTAAAGCTCTTAATGGCTTAAAACAAGCATTAAGAGTTTGGTATGATAGAATTAGTCATTTTTTATTGCAAAATAGTTTTACCAAAGGATTAACTTATATTACTTTATGTATAAAGAAACATACAAAGGATATATTGCTTGTCCAAATCTATGTTGATAATATAATATTGGTGCTACTAACATTCTCTTGTGTTAAGAATTTTCAAACACTATGAAAAGTGAGTTTGAAATGAGCATGATGGATGAACTTAAATTCTTCATTAGACCATAAATCAAGTAAGTAGAAGATGAAACATTCATCAATCAAGCTAAGTACACTATGGAGTTGTTTAAGAGATTTGGCATGGATTTAAGAAAACCTTGTAAGACACTAATGAGCATAAACATCAAACTCGATAATGATGAAAAAGGTAAAGCAGTAGATCAAAGACTCTATAAAAGTATGATTAGTAGTCTTCTGCATCTAACTGCCTTAAGAACTGATATTATAATTATGCTTAAATGCTTGATTTCAAGCTAATCATAAGGAATCTCATTTATTAAATATTTAAATGGAGCACATAATCTAGGATTATGGTATCCTAAATGGTCTTCATTTGATTAAGTTTTATACTCAAATGCTGAATTTGCAGGCAGTATCTTAGATAGGAATAATAACTTAGGTACATGCTACATGTTAAGACATTCATTAGTCTTATTAAGTGGAAAAAGGGAAATTTTAGTTACTTTATCTATTGTTGAAGTAGAATATGTAGATGTTGGTCTTTATTCTACACAAATCATATAGAGGAAATAACAATTGCAAGATTACAACATTCATATAGACTATGTCCCAATCAAATGTAATAATACAAGTGTTATCAATTTGACAAAGAATCTCATTCAACATTCTAAAAGTAAGCATATAGATATTATATATTGTTTCATTATATATCATCTTAATAATAAAGATGTTATGCTTGGAGTTATTGATGCTAGCTATCAATTAGTAAACATTTTTATTAAGTCATTAAATAATGAGAGAATTTAGTTCATCAAAAGAAAACTTGGCATGAATGATGAAAATACTTTGTGAAAGCTACAAATGGTACATTCTATATGTTAATAGATTCCTATAACATATTTATGCTTTGATTAAGTGTTTACTATGATTATTCAATCCCAAAGTTTAATCTTTAAGATCATTTATCTTTGAAAATAACTTTAAATGGCATTTCATGAATTAATCCATCTTAATTAAGTTCATGGATAGTTTGTGTCCACTAAATTTGATTGAATAAGTCATGTTGCTTTAAAAAGCTTAAAATCTACTTTTAAGTGTTTTTGGTTTTAAAAGCTAGTCCATGATCATTAATTAACGTATAATGCTCATTGAATAAAATGTGTGATATCTAGATATAGTGGTCATTCTTTATGATTCTTCAAAATCTTTATAATTATTGGTGAATTATTTTTTTATGATCATTGCAAAATGGTAATGGTCATTAGATTGTCAAATGGAAACGGATGCTATGACAACTATATTATATGCTCGTTATAAGCCTTCCGATGATTACTAATATCTAAATTTCCTTTATTTATGCAATTTAAAAGCTCACCTGATAAGTGATTTTAATTTATCTTATCTTCTTGAAATTTCTATTCTCAATTTCAATCTCTCTCTATCTCAACTCTCTTGCCAACAAAAACGGCCCCCAAGAATGAGAAACCAAAAAGGATTAAGGAAAGAGCTAACAAAAACCCTAAACTTGATTCATCCACTAACCACAACGATGAGAACTTATACCAATAAATAGACCTCATAGTGCAGAAAAAACTTTGGTATTAAAATCAAAGAGCATATGATAGCTCCACCATTACCAAAGAAGCAAAAGACCCATAAGGGAAAAGAGAAAGATCTTGAAATAAAACTTGAGAAAACTCTAACTTGACTAAAGTCCAATACTCTTGCCAACTATGTTTCTAAATCTATCTGGCTTCTTTCAGAAATCGAGTATGATTAAACCTGTCTTAGAGAATCTTTAAACAAAACATTATAGTAATAAATTCATCAACTAGATATGGATTACAAGAACAATGCAAAAGCAAATGGAAGGAATTGGTTGGAATTCTTTACAAGATTAAGGAAGCAACATATCTAGATCAAATAGTGAAATATCTAGTCACATGAAATGTTCTAAAGGATGACTATATCAAAATTGAAGAAGCAGGTGCAATGCTCTTCCAGCTCAATGGAAAGGAATATAAAATGAAGCTAAAGGAAATTGCCCATTGCTTTAAAGTTTCAACATAAGGACTTTTTGAACAAATAGTGGAGTTTAAACTAGGAATAATTGATTTTTAGCTATTTCTAATAGATGGCACAATTCCATATCACCACCAATAGTAAGGCCTTCAAAATCAAGACCCATACCATGAAGATAGTACACAAATTCATTGCATGAAACATCGATGGGAGGGGAAAGTCTAATGGAAAATGTACCATTCAAGACCTTTTCTTGTTGTAGTAGATGAAGAAGAAGGTGGACATACCTTAGCTACAAGCACAAATGCTAGAAACGCAAGTAGATAAAAAAAAAATGATTTTGTGATGGTTCACTACATCTCCAAAATAACCAAATACTTAAAGATTATTCCAAAGGATGAAGAATAAAGAAAAGCACTCCAGCTTGCTCCTATGAAATACTCAATAGTTCCAAATAAAAGCATCAATGAGAAAAATGCTCTTGGAAATGGGCATTTCGAAAAGAATAATTGTTAGACCCATTATTCTTCAAGAGGAAGATTGAAAATGTAATATCCCATAAAATTTGAAGTTATATAAGTATTTTATTATCATATATATATATATATATATATATATATAATTAATAATAATAAGTATTTAATCTAAATATATTTTGAATATAAAAAATAGAGATAATGATATTTTATTTATTTAGAAAAAAATAATATAAAAATAATATATCTAACTTTTTTTTTTTAATCCTATTAACTCTTTCTAGTTAAACCACATTGTTAATACCAATGTTCAAATGCTTCTCTTATATATTGTTGTTATTCTGACTACCCTAAAAAAATCAAACCCGTCTTCTTGATAGACGCGACTTGAATCCAACCAGAGACTACAATAGGCATTCCCTTGATAAATCTTGATAGGCGCCACTTGCTGTTTTATTCTCTCTTCATTCGGCATTATTGTTGTAGAATTTAAACATATAAACATATAATTGTTGGGCTTTCTTTTTTGGTTGGACTTGACAGATTCCATCATTTACATGTCATTCTCCTTTTAATGTTGCTTTCATTACGGTCTTTATTGTAAGTTGATATCTCCTCATATGGTTCATCTTCTTGTTTCTACATTTGGATTATAATCGGCTAATGTTCACATCCATGCTATTCTTTGTCCACTATTTTGTCTTTTTGTGGGTTTGCTTGTACAATAGGAACATGGATATAGTTCCAGGTTTAGCGTACCAAAAAGATAAATGATAAACTTATTATTAAGTTTATGAATTAACATTTGAGTTATAAATTTTCATTTTATTTTATGGTGATGAATTATTATTATTATTAACCTCCTCAAAATTCATTTAATCCCTCTTTCTATGCCATTTGTTTACATATTCATTAGAAGTATAAATAAAGTTACTTTTCATAACAGAATACGCATCTATCATCTTTATTTCACGGATTATATTTTCATCGTGTATAGTACGTACCAAGTTCTACAATAAATGTCTCTAAGGTTTAAGCAATATATATATATATATATATATAACAGTGCAAAAATTGTTCATAATAATACAATTATTATTTATTAATAGAGGGGTTGGTTCAAAACTGTATTGTTTTTTAAAAAAGAAGAGACAAAATATTATTATTATTATTATAAATTATGCAGTAATAATGCTATAAATTTTTATTTACTGAAAGAAAATTTGTCATAGTAATTATGCAAATACACTCATAATTCTTGATTTTCTAGTTGATATATATATTAAAAATTATCTGTCTATCTTATAATGATATATGAATTTCTAACCCTTCCTCAACTAATTGAGTTTGATCGTATTTGTGCTTGGATTTAGTTTTTATTTTGAATTTCTTGGATTTAGATTGTCAGTACCTTGAGTTCAAGTGATTGGTAATTATAACACTTGATATACATTTTTGTCCTCCTTAAAATTTCTTAGTATGAAATATATAAAACTTTGACAATAACTTTTTGAATGTATTTTACAAAATACTTTTTAATATGAATTTTCGGTAAATTGATTTTATTGCTTGTTTATAATTACTTGTTTGGATGCTTAAAATAAATTTCAATTATGTATCTAACATGTTTTGGAAATCTAAAATTATTATGACATTATTTAAGCTTTTGCCTATTTTCATTTTGTTGTGTGTTATAGTTATCATTCATTAAGCATTAACTCAATTCACATCTGCTTTTTTTTTTTTTTTTAAGATCATTAGTTATCTTTAGCTTATCCAAGCTTTGATATGCTCTTTCTGAGGAGGATTTAGTTATTTACTCTTTCATGTATTGGGTATGCTCGAACTCCATTTTTTTGAGCTAATTCTTATCATAACCATTTGAATGATTTATTTGATTTTATTTTGTTGAGATTTTGCAGTTTAACTTTAAATTTTGTCAAAATTTTTAAACTATTATTATTAGACATTTAGATATTATTATGTTAATTTAATAACTATTGATTTCTTTTAGTATTCTTTAGCAATATATTTTTTGTCTAGGTTGGCATGAATTATATAATATCAATTTATGCACTAGTCATGCTCCTAAATTGGACCATGACAAAGTTAGTATCAAAATTTTAGGTTCGTGTCTTGTAAACTTACAAAGCATAGAATGTCATTCTTTTACTTTATTATTTGTTACTTTTAGATATTTGCAGTTTACCATACTTTTGTATTCTCCTTATCATCTATTTTACTCACATCTTCAGATTTTATTTACACAAATAGGAATTATGCCTCCTAAAGAAAAGGCCACAACTAAGGGTAGGGCAAAAATGATTATGATCGTAGAGTGTCGGATTGTTATTGAGCAACTAGTTCAGCAAGCTACATGATCTCAACTTATTAGAGTCTTCACCTAGTTTTACTCAAGCATCTAGTTCCACTATAGTTATAGTGGCTGACTTGGTTATAGGCTTATAAAGAGTTAATTAAGCAATTGAGGCTATATTAGGATTAATTACAAATAATTAGCAAGAGACGATAGTTGTACCTTCACAACTTCAATGTAGAGCAGAACTCAATTTAGCGTTACTAGTGATTTTATGAAATTTAAGCCAACAAAAGTTTCTAGTGTGCATTCTTCTGCAAATCCAATGGATGTTTTGGGCAATATGCTTATAAAAGTTAATTAAGCAATTGAGGCTATATTAGCATTAATTACAAATAATCAGTAAGAGACGATAGTTGTACCTTCACAACTTCAATGAAGAGCATAACTCAATTTAGCGTTACTAGTGATTTTATAAAATTTAAGCCAATAAAAGTTTATGGTGTGCATTCTTCTGCAAATCCAATGGATGTTTTGGACAATATGGATTAGTGCCATGAGATTCTTGGTTATAGCAGTGATAACATGGTTCATCTAGTGGGGCATTAGCTTGAAAGGGTTATTCATGACTAGTATCTATCTAAGAATAGTGGTAAAGCTGAGAGATATCTTCTTTGGCATGAGTTTCACACTTTCTTTTTATAGTGTTTCCTTCTTAAGAGTATTCGATATGCCAAGGCTAGAGAATTTGAGGCACTAACATGACAATTATTGAATATGAGGTGAAGTTTACTAAATTGGCTTATTTTAGCAAGTATCTAATTCCTAATGAGTAGAGAAAGGCATGCAGATTTGAGTAAGGACTATGAGATAAGCTAGTTGATCATATTGCTTCTTTGTGACTTCCAACCTTTGAGGAGATTATTGATTGGGCTAGACACAATGTAAGCAACCTAAGAGTGAGGGTCATAATAACTAGTATGGGAAAGGTAATAAATATGGTAAAGGACACAGTGGTTAAGGATCAATCAGGGCAGTCAACATTCACAAGCATTAGGAGGGACTAGATTTCAATATTTTGGAGGTAAGCAGAGTTAATGACAATTGTCTTATATAGGTGTTACGGCTTATCGTCAAAGCACAACAGGCTTTTATGGTGCAACATGCCATCACTGCAGTAAATCTCATGGTAGTTGTTTATGTTATAGGGTATGAGAGCTTGCTTTGGATGTGGACATATGGGTATCATTAAAAGAATTTCCCTTTAGCTTAAAAATTATACATATTTGGTCAGACAACACTTTTAACACCTACTATTCAAGTTTAGACAGTTTCCTAATATGGTGGTAGAGATTGAGGTTTTGGTAGTCGTGGTCAAGGCGATAGGAATGGTGGCAAAGGATCTACTCAGACTCAAGGACAAATATTTAAGAGAAGAGGACAAGTATGACCGAACAGGATGCTTAGGCATTTAATACGGTTGTTACAGGTAAATTGCATATTTGCACTTTGATGCTAGAGTATTATTTGATCCTAGCTTTACACTCTCTTTTATCTCTTCATATTTTTCCATGAGGTTTGAAAGGTCTCTTACTCATTTAGATTGTCCTTTATCTATAGTAACATGTATGGAGATATTATGGACATTGATCTTATATACAGGGGTTGTATGGTACAAATTAGGGTAAAGAGTTAGTTACAGACCATATTATTTTAGAGATGTTGGAGTTTGATGTCATCCTAGGACTGAATTAGTTAGCTTCTTATCATGCCTCTTTATATTGCTTTAATAAAATTATGACCTTTAAGATTCCTGGTGAGATAGAGTTTCAATTTTAAAGGATTAGAGCAATGCTCTATGTAATATCATTTTTACAGTCAGTGTGAAGAGGCTTTTGCATAAGAAATGTTAGGGTTATCTTGCTTATGTTAGAGATGCACAAATAGAAGGTGTTAGTATGGAGAAAGTTTTAGTGGTTAGAGAATTTTTTGATGTATTTCTTGAGGATTTGCTAGCTCTAGAGTGGGAGATTGAATTTAGTATTGATCTTGGTCTTTGAACTTATCCCATATCCATGTTTCCCTACCACATGACACCTATTAAGCTTAAAAAGTTAAAGGAACAATTATGGGACTTACTAGATAAGGGTTATATTTGACCGAGTGTTTCTCCTTAGGGTACTCCATTGTTGTTTGTGAAGAATAAGGATAAGTCTATAAGACTATGGATAGATTTTAAGCAATTGAACAAGGTTATTGTGCATAACATGTATCCTCTTTAATACATTGATGACTTGTTTGATCGATTTTAGGGCGTACAATATTTCTCAAAATTTGATCTTCATTTTAGAGATCACCAATTGAGGATAAAGACGAAAGACATAGTTAAATATGCTTTCAGGACCCGATATGGCTACTATGAGTTTCTTGTGATGCTATTTGGTTTGACTAATGCTCCTACTACTTTTATGAACATTATGAATAGGTTCTTCAGGCCTTTCCTAAATGAATTTTTGATAGTGTTTTATCGATGATATTTTGGTGTACTCAAAAAGTAAGGAAGAACATGAGCTACATTTAAGACTTGTCCTTTAGATTTTACGAGAACATTAGTTATATGTTAAGTTCTCAAAGTGCATGCTTTTGTTAGAAAATGTGATTTTCCTTGGGCATCAAGTATCTAAGGATAAGTGAGTATTGATCAGAAGAAGGTTGAAGTTGTACTCCATCAGTCAAGGCCAATGTCTACGATGGAGATTCAGAGTCATCTAGGTCTAGCAGGATATTACAAGTTATTTGTGAAAGATTTTTCTCATGTTACTACTCCTTTGATTAAATTGACAGAGAAAATATAAAGTTTCAGTAGTTAAAGGCTTGTGAATAAAGCTTTAGGGAGCTTAAGACTCATTTGACTACAGGATCAATGTTAGCTCTTCCTCATGGGGTTAATGGCTATGCAGTGTATTGTGATGCCTCGAGGGTTGGCTTAGGTTATGTGTTATTTGGTGATTGATTATGCCTTACGCCAACCAAAGAGCAAAATTATATCACTCATGATTTAGAGATGACAATAGTAGTCTTTGCCATAAAGATTTAGAGAAATTATCTATATAGTGAGACATGTGAGATCTTTGCATATCATAAGAGTAACAGGTATATATTAAATCAGCAAAATCTTAATCTTAGGTAGAGGAGGTAGGTAGAACTACTTAAAGATTATTAATGTACTATACAATATCATCTTAAGAAAGCCAATTTCATTGTAGATTCTTTGAGCAAAAAATTTTCAAGTAGTTTAGCTCATACATCTATCGTTAGAAGGCCTTTGATTAGTGAGAACATACCAGAGAGTGCAGTTAGAGATCTCATTTAAAACTCTCTTAACTCAATTTCATGTTAAACCTGTCTTGCTATTTAGTATAAAAACTAAACAACACTTAGATAGAGGTTTAAATAAGATTATGATTGGTGTTTATCAAGGTTGTAATAAGGAGTTTGTAATAAGTGAGGGTGGAGTTCTTCATTATGGTTCTAGATTTGTGTTCCTAGAGTTAAAGATCTGGTACAAGAAATTTTTAGGGAAGCACACAACTCAACTTACATAATGCATCTAGGTTCGACTAAGATGTACCTTAATTTGAAAGAGTTCTATTGGTGGATTAAAATGAAGAAGCATATTGCATATTTTGTGACTAGCTGCCTAATTTGCCAGCAGGTTAAGGCAAAACATCAAAGATCATATGGATCGCTTAAATAGTTAGTGAAAGTGAGAAGAGATTGCCACAGACTTTTATTATTAGGTTGCCATGTACTTGAGAGGGCTATAATTCTATTTGGGTGATTATTGATAGGCTGACAAAATCTACTCATTTTATGGCTATGAAAACTACTTATAGTGTCTCATGGTTAGCTCAGTTATACTTAGATAAAATTGTTAAATTTTATGGGGTTCTAATCTCTATTATGTCTAATCGTGGTGCTTAATTTTTATCTCGATTTTTGAAGAAATTTTAGGAAGCTTAGGGACTCAATTACATTTTAGTATTACTTTTCACCCTCAAACTGATAAACAACCTGAAAAAGTTATCTAGACTTTCGTGATATGTTTTGTGCTTGTGTAATGGATTTTGGTGGCAGTTGGGATGATCATTTACCTTTAGTGGAGCTTGGTTACAACAACAGTTACCATGCTAGTATTGAGATGGCACCTTATGAGGCTCTCTATGGATGGAAGTGTAGATAATTTATCTATTGGAATGAGGTTAAAGAGGGACGACCTACTATACCAGAGTTGATACAACAAACATCAAACAAGGTCCATTCGATCCGCAATAGGCTTTTGACTACTCAGAGTCACCAAAAGAGTTATGCAAACCCTAAGCATTGGGTGTGGACTTCTCTATGATGATCATATATTTTTGAGAATTTCTCCCATAAAGGGAGTTATGAGATTTGAGAAGAACAAGAAATTGAGACATCGCTATATCAGGCCATTCGATATCATTAAGAATGTTGGAGAGGTGGCTTATCGCTTAACTCTTCCACTTGACCTTTCACATGTATATTCAGTATTTCATGTTTTCATGTTGAGGAAATATGTTTTAGACTCATCATATATTTTGCATCCACAGGCTATACAGTTCAAGGTGATTTGTCTTACAAGGAACAGTCAATATAGAATTTAAACCATCATACTAGGAAACTTCACTTTAAGAAGATTGCTTTGGTCAAAGTCTTGTGGCATAATCACTCTAGCAATGAGTTCATGTGGAAAATAGAATTTGAGCTGCAAATTAAATATCCTTATTTATTTTATGAGTCAAGTTAGAATTTATTATTATTTGATTCCTTGTTCGATTTCTATCTGTCAAAATTTGGGATCAAATTTTATAAGAAGGAGAGAATATAATATCCCATAAAATTTAAATTTATGAGTATTTTATTATCACTATATATATTAAAAAATAATAATAACTATTTAATCTTAAAATATTTTGATTATAAAAAATAGATATAATGATCTTTTATTTATTTTTTTATTTAAAAAATATATCTAACTCTTTTTTTAATCCTATCAACTCTTTCTAGTTAAACCACGTTGTTAACAACATTTCTCGAATGCTTTCTTTATTTTTTGTTGTTATTCTGACGATCCTAAAAAGAACGAAACCCTTCTTCTTGGGTTTTCTTTCTTGATTGCACTTGACAGATTCCACTGTCTACATGTCATTCTCCCATTAGTGTTGCTTCCATTATGGTCTTAATCGTAAGTTAATATCTTCTCACGCGGTTGGTCTTCTTATTTCTATAATCGGCTAGTGTTTACATCTATTCTATTTCTTGTCCATTATTTTGTTGTGGGTTTGCTTGCACAATAAGATCCTGGCTATAGGTCCAGGTTTAGCTTACCAAAAAAATAAATCATATACTTATTAAGCTTATGAATTTACATTTGAGTTATAAATTTTCATTTTATTTTATGGTGATGAATTATTATTATTGTTATTATTATTATTGACCTCTTGAAAATTCACTTAATTCTTCTTTGAACGCCATTTGTTTAAATATTAGGTAGAAGTATAAATAAATTTTTTTTTGTATAACTGAATATGTATTTATCATTTTTATTTCATGAATTATATTTTCATCTTGTATAATACGTACCAAGTTCTATAATAAATTGTCTCTAAGGTTTAAGCAAACTATGCTATACATATTAGTATCTAACTATCTGCTTTCACCAAACTTTATTTTACCAACTAAAAGTTATCCTTTTGTTTATTACAGTGTTGGTTGTCTAAAACATTATCAAAAAAATTTCAAGTTTTTGGTGGTGTGTGAAGGTTCTTTATTTTCATACTTGACTTCTATATTTATTCGTAGTATATTAAATTGTTTGGCTACTATTTCTACAATACTATTCGAAATTCTTTTTATAATTCTTTTCCTTATTTATCAAATTGAATTCATACTTGTCCTATATAGTTTCTATAATGTTATTATTATATAATTATTCTTACTTTGTCTTTTATCTAACAGAACTAGACTCTTGATTGTTGATAATAATACAATTATTATTTGTTAATAAAGGGGTTGGTTCAAAACTGTATTTTTTTAAGAAGAGACAAGATATTTATTATTATTATTATTATTATTATTATTATTATTATTATTATTATTATTATTAAAGTATGCAATTAGACTGCCATAAATTTTGATTTACTGAAAGAAAACTTATCCTAGTAATTGTAATTATTCAATTACACTCACAATTCATGATTTTCTAGTTGATAGATATATTAAAAATTATTTGTCTATCTTATAATGGTATAGGAATTTCTGACCGTTTTTTAGCTAGTTGAGTTTGATCATATTTATGCTTGGACTTAGTTTTTATTTTGAATCGTTTGGATTTGGATTATCAGCACCTTGAGTTTAGGTGAGTGATAATTATAGTACTGATATACGTTTTTGTTCCTCCTTAAAACTTCTTAGCATGAAAATATTTAAAGATTTGGCAATAACCTTTTGAACATATTTTATACAATGCATTTTATTATGAATCTTTAGCAAATTGATTTTATTGCTTAGTTATAATTATTTTATGAATTGTTGGATTAGATATTTATTAAATACTTTATGCATTTAAGACTCATAGACTTTTGGGAATATGCCTTTAATTATTTGAAAATTCCATTTGTTATTTTGAATTTGTAGTTTGATACTTCTAATTTTGAATGTTTGATCATACTCAATTTAATTTATTGATTTCAAAGTTTTTAAATTTAAATTGATACTATCTGATTTTTAAGCTCTATCATTCATGTTACTGCTACTGAGGTATGAATTCATGTGATCTATATTCTAAAGTAAATTCTAGTGCCTATTTGAATGAATTTTGATTTTTATATTGGTATTTAATATTCAATTATCTATAATTTATTATTTGTTATCTGAGTCTCTCGTATGGACCATCACAACAATAGGACTGCATTAATTGTCATCATGCATAATAATTTGTTGAATATTATTACATTAGAATCATGCATTAATATATGTGGAGGAGGTGATTTATGTTTGATCATCTGGTAATGTGCTTATCATCTTGGCCTTTAGTGATTGGACTATCATCACTCTAAAACAGTATACCAAAAAGATTAAATATGAAATATTTATGGTTTGAATGAATAAATTTTAATTTTTAATTTTTAATTCTTTGTTGGTTTGAATGCTTAAAATAAGTTTCAATTATTTATCTAACATGTTTGAAAATGTAAAATTATTGTGAAATTATTCAAGTATTTGCCTATTTTCATTCGTTGTATGTTATAATTATCATTCATTGAATGTTAGTTTAACCCATGTATACTATTTTTTTTTTAGATCATTAGATATTTGTAGCTAGCTTAAGCTTTGATATGCTCTTTTTATAGAGGATCTACTTATCTATTTTTGCATCTATTGGGTATGCCTAAACTCCATTTGTCTCCAGCTAATTCTTATTATAATCATTTTTATGATTTTATTTTATAGAGACTCTATAGTTTACCTAGAGATTTTGTCAATATTTCAAAATTATTATTATTAGATATTATCGTGTTAAGTTAATAAATGTTGATTTTTTTAGCATTTTTTAGTAATGCATTTCCTGTCTAGGCTTGCATGAATTAATATCATATTAATTTATGCACTAGTCATGCTCCTAATTTGGATCGTGATGGAAAAGCTATTGCAAATGACGATGATGATGATGATGATGATTTAGATACAAATATTGAAGAAATTGCTAAGATCGAAGTTGAAGCAGCCTCTAAAACTAGTGAAAAGACTGTTATAGATATATAATCTATATTTGCTCCTTTTACTTAAAAATCAACTTTATCTAGTTGTAAAGCTAAAGTCTTAGAACAACTAATCCAGTTAAGTAAGACAGTGAGTTTGTTGAATACTAGAATAACTGATCTTCACAAGAAGTAAGGAAAGCTAAATGTTTTAATGGTTGAAATCTCTAAATCCTTTAGATTGGATTACTAAGAACATAGGATTCCAATAAAACACTCCTACTAAAGATTGGTTTCAATCTTAAGTACAAGAGCAAAATGAAGAAGATGAAGTTGAAGATCAGAATAGCAAAGCAATAACACTTAAATATCGAAACCAATCTAACCTTAACCTTAACCTTGACCTCAAATTTGATGTTTTTTTCTTCATTTTTCTTAAGTTTTTGTTTGAAAATTTTTTTTCATGGTTAGACTGCATCTACTGAATGTAATATGTTATCTCATAAATCAAGTTATGTTCTCCAAACCTTGTTATATTATCCTCCACTCCTATTAATAAATCTCTATCCATGAGTTATTTTTGCAAATGATGGAGGGTAAGAAAATATATCATATATGTAATATGATATAGTATATATGATGAAGTGAAGAAAATATATGATATAAAGGGAAATATTACTCAAAATTTTTATAATGTTGTATTACATTATATTTTTGCTAATTCTGATTTTTGAATTCTAATCTCTGAATTATGAAATAGTTGAGAGAGAGGAACTTAAGGAAGTCAAGAAGAAATAGTTATAAGAGTCATTAACATAAGAATCTCAAACATATTAAATACATTACATATTGTATATGAAATTATATTATTTATCATCACAAAAAAAAAAAAAAAAGAGAATGTTGAACCCTTAAGGTTCCAATTCTTATTCTAATGATCACAAAATAAAGGATTAAAATGTTTTACTTTTATGCAAATGTTTCTAATGTATCTCATAAGTCCCTCTATTCAAAATTTAAAAGATCAAATTAAAGAAAGTTCTTCATAATCAAAGGAAGCTCAATTATTTTGTAGCAAATGTTCTCAATTATGATTTAAGAAAGTATGAGACAAACTAAAAAGGTTGAGATTTGAGAAAACATGAAGTAAGGTCTATCAAAGATCATGGTCAATCAGCTAATAATTGTTGATGCCCATAAGGACTATTGAGGAGTCTATAATGAATGTTGCAAAAGCCATATAGAATTGGCCAACTTTTACTGTGTAAATTTCAGTACACACAATGATCATGGACAAGATTCAACAATTATGGATAAGTTCTGACATTGATGATAAATAGACAACACTTGTTATGCCAATATGGACACTTGAGGCAATAACAACTATTGATAGAACAATGAGTGTAGGACACTAACCAACAACCATTATAAAAGCCTTATACATAATGCTACAAAAGACTATGCAAAAGGCTAAGTAAAAAATAAGCCATAATGAGCGTGGGACTTTAATCAACAATAGTCGAAAAAATCCTTATAGAGTTTATGTAAACTTGAAATTGTTCAACAAATGTTGAAAGCAAATAATGACTATTATAAGAAGACTCAATGATCATAGAAAAATCACAATGACTATTGTCCACAATAATAAAATGAAATTCAATTACCATAGAAGTTAGAAGCTGAGATTATTAAGCATTCAATAACTTTAAAGATTTTCACAATGACCATTGATAGGATACTAATGGATACTTTGACAATTCTGACTGGTTTTCAATTATATGATACTTGCTAGTTTTCCTTGATAATTATATATATAAAGATTATTAACAAAATACATGTGTGGTTTGAGAAAATTGAAATTGAAAAATTCTACAATCAAGTGCTACTAAAGATCATCTTGGATATATACTAAAACATATATGTGTCATCCTTTGAAAGTAAAAAGAGGAAGCCAATTAGAGCTACTTCAAAAAACTTAACTTTAGTTCTACATTACGCTACATTTATTATTTATATTATTCTCTTCTTGAAAAATAAGGTATTTTAATCTCTTTAAGCAATTCTTGTAATCTTTGTGTGAGGATCATAATTTGCGTTGGGAAACTAAAACTTTTACTCTTGTAATGGGTTTAAGATAATACCTATAAATCTATCTTGTCCAAACTTTAATGGCGCCTGAAAACTATCTATTGAAGGTTATGGTAATGCCTATCAAAGTCACCTTGAACGCTTTTAGTGGTGCTTGTAAAATTTTCTTATGTAAAGGCTTTTAGTGATGCCTGTTATATCACCTATGTAGAGGCTAGAGTGGGGCTTAAAAATTTACTCATTTATAAAAGTTTGAAGAGTACTTACAAGATATTTAATAGTGAACCTCCCTAGTGTACTATAAAGGAGAGAAAGTAGGTCAAGTTTTAGGTTGAACCTCTATAAATCCTTATGTCAGTATTATTATTCATATCATTACATTTCTCAAAACTTGAATTTATTGGCATACCCTATTCACCCCCTTTAGAGGCATCTTAGGACAATATTTGTTATTCTAGTTAATTGTCCATTTTCTCTTAATTTGAATTGCTAAATAATAAAGCATTTGATAATTTTTAGTAATTATGCAACCTATCTCTAAAGGAATGATTTTTATTTATTATTATATTACTTGGACGACTTATATACTTGCAAGGTTACATATGCAATAATTGCATTAGCATTAAAGCCAAGTGCCACTTCATGATTGGCACTTGGATCCTATTAGAAGCCCAATTGCCCTCCAATTCTTGCTCTATCATTATCTCCTTAGCTGCCTATGCTGAAGAGTTAGCCACTAAAGCAAGCTCACTCGACCTCAAGAACGTTGATGTCGACATCTCTAAAACCCTAGCTCTTAACTTGCAAGGCTTCAAGTCCTCTACTCTTGACCCCCGATTAATGTGGCACTCTCGTAGTCGTCAAGTCATTAAGTAAGAAAGAGAAAGAAAAGCATTGGTTGAGAGAGTGGAGTTGGCAATAAGGATGAATTTATCAGGTAAAGTAATTGTTTTCTTTTTCATTTTGATTCTCATTTTCAAAGGATTAATGATTGATTTCAATATCAATTGATTTTCAGATGCAGTGTAAATTTTCCTTTCCATTTCGATTTTATTAAGAAATTGGTATTTGATTGTTAGATAGTATTTGAAAGGAAATAATATAAATGAGAAAATGATGCATTGTATAATCATTTATTTAAAAATATTTTTTTTTCAATTTAGACGCATGAGATACGCACATTTCATTCAAATGTAAATTGTCCTTAAATAAGCTTAATTTTAAAAGGTTTGAATTAGTTAGAACTAAAAGTTAATTTTGTACTTAATTGAACCTTTCTAAAAGTCCAGAGGCAAATTTGTTTTCAAGCCCATGAAGAATTGAGGAGGCAATGACCTTCTCCAGCCCTCATTTCATTTATTCCCAGCCAAACAAAGTGTCAAGATTACAATAAAATAATAATTTAATAATAATAAAAAGCAGACGTTGATCTTACGCCAAGTCGAGTTGAAAAAAGAAAACTCTAGAAGGAGAAGCTCGTTTGGCGTATAAGGGTGAACGTTATTCTTTGTTTGTTCACTTTCAAGTGTTTCTTCCTCTCGCTGTTTCTTTGTTTCTTTCTGATGGCATCGAAGCGCATTCTGAAAGAGCTCAAGGATTTGCAGAAAGATCCTCCAACTTCTTGCAGTGCCGGTATGCCTGTTTATTTCTTTATCACTGCCTCTTTGATCTTGGTATTTGTTATTTTGATTGTTGATCGATACAGGTCCTGTAGCTGAGGACATGTTCCATTGGCAAGCAACAATCATGGGCCCTTCTGATAGCCCTTATGCTGGAGGGGTCTTTTTAGTTTCTATCCACTTCCCTCCTGACTACCCCTTTAAGCCGCCCAAGGTGATTTTTCTTGATTCATTCAATGAATGATTATTCCTGCCCCTTATGCGAAATTATCAAGTGGGTCTCTATGCGTTTTTTCATTATCCCCAAGATTATAATCAATATTAATTTCATTCTTGCTACTGGGGTCCTAAATATGTTCGCTAAACGGGGATCGTGTTAGTTGTACTGCGGTCAATCACATGTAAGACACTAATGTGCTCATTTCCAAAAACATTCTGATTGTAATTTTCCCAATTCGGTTTTGTTGTTTGTTATGCTTAGATTAGAGATTAACTTAGTTGAGTACATGCCCTTGGTGATGCGCATATGGTGTCTTGTTTCTTTTGTGTATCTTTTATCCTTTCGTCAGGTGTTTCAGTTATCAAAATGGGGTGAAATTTTCTCAACAATTCCTGTGTTGATTTTGCTTTGTTAATTTTTTTTGTTCTGCGTTGTGGAAACGTGATTATAATGACTGGATTATATATCTCAGGTTGCGTTTAGGACCAAAGTCTTTCACCCAAACATTAATAGCAATGGAAGCATATGTCTTGATATTCTTAAGGAACAATGGAGCCCAGCACTGACCATCTCCAAGGTTTGATTTGACTCTCAAAACTCTCATTAATTTTGTAACTCATATTTTTTAAACTGAGTTTGGTCTATAGTGATTGATACATAAGATGTTTAGGATGCAACTGATTTTTCTTCGTCGCTGGATCACTATATGCTGCTGGTGCACAAGCTTATGATTGTTATGTATTAGTGGTTAGGCAGACCAAACTATCTTGTTTTTGCTGATAGATTAATAAGATTGATTGCATTAGCATTTGTTTGTTGATACATGAGTAGCTAAGCTGTGAATTATGCCAATATGTGAAGTATTGTCTTAAAACATATTGATGCTAACATGAGATTCGATGTTGATGATATGGTTAACTTCTGTTCTTGGGACTCTTTGTAGTATGCTATTTCGTAAATCTTGATAGCCTACCACAACTTTCAAGTGTAGTTTTGAATTGCTTATTCTTTTTCCCCTTTCCATGTTGGTGCAAAACTAATATAAAATGGTGAAGAGTAAAGGGTAAATTACTATAATTCCCTTGTGTTTTGCCATGGTAAATTAGTTCATGCCTCACTTTCTAAAAATATATTAAACATCCCTCTGCTTGGGCACCATTCTTCTCTTAAATTTTCGTTGTATCTAATATCTTTCCTTCAGTCTGTTCTTCAACCTTTCCGTCAACCTGTCATTCTTCAAATTTTCCTTTAACCTTCATCTCCTCTTTTTTTAACCGAAATTTGTAAACATAACCTTTCTTTGAATTTTTCTTAATCAGAACGAAATCAAGTGGCAAAGATAGAGAAATAAATACACAAGAAGTGTTAACTGTGGTTGTGGTAACCAAATGACTGTTAACAAAGAGTTTTTTGTGGAAATTCCATCAAGATGCAAGTGATGGCATATGACAGTAACCACATCCAAGTATGTGTAAGAAACTATTTCGGTGATTTCAAAATTTAGTAGGAAGAAATTGGTTTATTATATTTTGTATGTGTTTAAGGTAACTGAAAATTTGTTTAGTATGAGTCATTGAATAGTGGTAATTGAGTTGTTCTTTTTATGAGTATTTAATCATTTTAGCTGGTCTTAACAAATTAAGTCCTCATCAAAAGCAACAAAATCACTATTTTTCATTAACCGACTCAAACTAAACAAATTTTCAGTTATCCTAAGCGCATAAAATACTTATCAATCAATTTCTTTCCATCAAATTTTAAGATCACCAAGATAGCGCCCGTTGCTCATACTTGGATGTGATAATGTCATCCGTGTCTTCACTTGCATCTTGTCGCTCTCGTCAATCTTCACAAATAGCTTTTTTTTTCTTTTTTCCCCCGTATGGTTAATTACAATCACTATAAATATACCAAAGAAATCTCTTTTCAAACACTTTTTTTATTTTTTTTTCTCTTGTAGGACTTTTTTTTTAATTTATTTTGACATTGGATTTTTTCAACTCTTATACCAACAAATGGTTTATCGGTGTTGAGTGCAAGGATTCTTGAAAAAATTGTTTGACACAAGGTTACTCTCACATGCCTATAAGATCATTTTTGGTCTGATATTACTGTCAGAAGATTTGATAATAAAAAATAAATATTTTGGAGACAAAAGAAAAATAAAACACTAGAACTGCATTACCTACTTCATTCTTTTTCATATAATTCAACAATAAAAATGCCTATTTATAGGCTTACAATTAACTAAATTCACTCAAAATCAGATTTTATTTGTTTTTTTCTTCCACATCGTTAGCTAACAAAAAAATTAGCAAAATAAGGAACTAATTCAATTTTTGAATCAATTTCTAACAGATTGGATTTTGTGGTTTGAAGGGGTAAATTTTGAATTGTTGTCTTCTCACATACTTTCTTTCCTCTTATTAGTCTCCCTACTTTGCCCCTCATGTTTCTCATCCTCAATCAAAGGTAAAAGTCAATATTCCTTCCCAGTCTTAAACCATCTGTTTTCCCATCTCGATTTTCTCCTCTTCCTAACAAAGGATAAATGTATCCAAAAATGGTTTTTGGAGTATTTTGGGTTGAGCTTTCTTTTATATTCAGAGGGGCCTAAGAACTTTGTATGATGGAATGTTTTTGTTTCCAGTAGGTGCTCTTGTCTATATGCTCTCTGCTGACTGACCCGAACCCTGACGATCCCCTTGTGCCCGAAATTGCTCATATGTACAAGACTGATAGGGCCAAGTATGAGGCAACCGCTCGCAGCTGGACACAGAAGTATGCCATGGGTTGATCTGAAACAATCCCTCCACCGAGTTTGAAAGAATTTGCTCCTTCATGGTTGTCTGATAGATTAAGTAAAATAAAGTAAGTGTTGAAAATGGTCCTGTTCTTTTTGAAGTTTTTTGTTGCAGACTCGAAGTTGAAAACAACCTGTTAGTCTATGAATATTTATTTGAATGTATTTGGATTATGAAGAGCGAAGACATGACAGGGTAGAAAACTGTAATATAATGTTCACTATTTGTTCAATGAATGAATTGCTGCTTTTTATTTTTTGTTAACCATGTACACCAAATAATGATGGTATGCGGCGGAATGCATTTAATTTGATTTATTCAGGCATAAAAGTGTCATCAATGAGGTTAATTCTCTTTATGATCCCAACAGTAATGAAATTCTTCAACACCCAGTATGTGGTATATTAAATATTTGGGAGCCAGCCTTTACTCATTACAGCTAGAAATTAACCAAGATCAGGATCCCGTGGTTATCGTACGTCAGGCGGTATCTTGTGTAACATCTTTTGTGTGTGGCTAGAGTTTGAGGTATTGGATGATGCTTTTATTTTTCGTGGAATTGGAGGTAGTTAATGTGTTAATTAGAGATGGAAACGTGATTAAGATGGTACAACTATAATGATGGTGATAGCTTACATAATAATTATGCTGTTGAATTGTGACAGTAGAGGGTGGCTTAATGATCTCCTAGAGGTCCCCTCCAGCTCTGGGGAAACTATTTCTCTAGGACTAATACCAAGTTAGCAAGAGGATCCGTGTTTTTAGTATGAACTAAATACGACTCTTTAGATTGATTTTTTTTTATATATATTATACTACTAAATCTTTTATTTTTGTGTATAATATTAAAACATTTTTTAATTTTGATTTCATTAAGTTCATTAAGTTGTGATATTTTTTTAGTAAATTTTTCATAGAATTCACACAATGTTATGGTTGTCTTGAATTTTCTGTACTTATCAACTTTTATCATTATATAATAAATCCATATCTAACAATAATTTTACATTAGCTACAATTAATGAGAATCAAAGTCTCCCTCGAATCAAACCAAAGTGACAATTGTGAAGAATCCATATTAAAATTGTAAAAAAGCAATTGGGGTTGGACTATCATCAAGCAAAAACTAGGGCCATCATTACCGATTCACACTTCAAGTTATTACCTGTAATGCTATCTGCTTTCAAAAGTCAAACTGAATCAATCACTCATCTTTCGATTTTTGTTCAGCTTAAACTCCAAAATCTCAAAAAACAAAAAATCCTTATTCTAATCCACGAAAGAGGATTTAAGTTTGTAGAATTGTTCCTAAAAGAGGCATACTTGGGGCGAAAGATGGGTGTCCGTTTATGGGTTCTGGCACAATTGGCTCCATTTTTGTTTCTTGCTCTGGTATTTAGGAAGTCTCTACTGCAATAGAGAGCAGAGAAGGGAAGTGTATGGATGTTAAGATAAAGGTATATCAGAGAGATGAAAGCAGGGAGTAGAATCCGCTTTCTGCGCGCCTCCTATGGTGGGATCTATTTAGGAAAAACGGGGCAGTTGGGTTGGAAACAAGATGAGAAGATTTTCTAATTGAATCAGAATAATCTAATTGGACTGAATTAGAACGAAAAATCTCTAATTTAAACAATAAAATATTTGAATCATACTTTTTAATGGGGATGTATCGAAGATTTCTTATCCAAATCACAAATCGAGCTGAACTGTATTATTATTGTCCCCAACTGAGAAAAATTGAATTGAACCATAGTTTTACGAACGTATGTGTCTGTCTCTCTCTCTAAATATATATAGTAATTTTTACTCATTCATGGTTAATGCACTTTCAGTTTTTAAATTAAAAATCTAATGGTTCTAATTACTCTTACTTGTAGCCAAGCTAATCTCGATTCAAATCTGTCACCCCCCCTCATAATCGAGTATTAGGCCATTGGCCGGTCTCAGTTGCTAATCGTTGATCCTATGACTAAGCATTTGATCTTTATTAGGTAGTCTTTTTAATGTTTAAACCAGAAACTATAAGAGTTTATTATTCAATTATGAAAAAGTAATCATTCATGGTGACGTAACTATTAAGTACCGAACTTGTAACAGAGTGACAAATGAGGACAAAAAAACTTCTGTCAAAGTTAACCTCTATCTTATACTATATTGTCAAAATTATTCATGAACTTGCATTATTTCATCATAAAAGTCCATAATATTGGACAAAATAAACTTTTTCGTCAAAATTATCACCGATCTTATATTATTTCGTCAAAAAAATCCAAAAACTAGTTGAGAAAAGTGTGTTTATTATAAATGCAATTTAATAATTATAAAATCAATTTTTTAAGAGAGAAAATGAGGAAAATAAAAAATAAATATTAAAAAATACATAACGATCAAGAAACACATTTAAGAGAACCGAACTCAAATGTATTTCGATAAATAAATCCTTTAACACTCAAATATAAAAAACACAGCTTCATTTTGACAATAAAATTTTATTGATTGAAGAACATGAAAGAACAATATTTCATGAAGTAATCATCTTATTCGTTCATCTAATTACAACAGATATAAGAAGAAATGAGTTAAACATTAGTATAATGGTGTAAAAAGTACCATTAATGTGGGGAAAGAGCATCACTAATTGTGGCTTCGAGTAAGGTGAATCCAAGTCAAAGATTCTACTCATGCCCTAATTAAGAAGTAAAAATGAGAGAAATCAAAACAATTTTATCAATTCTTCTTAATTAAATTGTTGGAGTTATTTGTGATAGCTCATTTTTAAAATTACATGAATTTATGATGGTAGAGAGAAAAATATAGGCATTATTGTCAAACTTGCGACTTCGTTCATATGATCTTATGAGTCAAATTATCATAAACAATCCCAATTGTACATAAAATTGATCCCTTTATAAAATTTGAGTGGAATCGTCATTCAAAATGGCAAAATAGTTAGAATCATGATTCCAAGTCCAAGTTTAACGATTTCAATTTGCATGTTGAATAGGCTTCTATGCATCTACGAGCTATGGGCTTTTGAAGTTAAAATCTAGTGTTTATAACCCATGCCCATTTTTTTTTTTAGCTTAAATGGTGTGTTTTGATGGAAGAAAAAACAGAGAAACAATTTTCTCTTTTCTCTGTTGTTAAAGCCGATTAGGGATTTGACCCACCACTCTTCTGCTTTATTGTTGAAAAATTTTCTTCATTTATCTTCATCATTTCTTCATTCCTCATTCCTTTCTCCTGTTGTTGCTCCCTTCCATTCCTTTTGCTTTGTTCACTTCTCTCTCCTACACCCAAAGAAGTTGTTGTTGCGCTTTCGACATACACAAGTACCAACTTTGATACTGCTTTACTCTTCTAACAATTGAAGTACCTTTAGAATTAATTAATGCCTCAATTTTCATCTTTTGTTATTGGCTTAAATTTGTTGTTTTATTTTCTTGTAATTTGTTCATCACCCAAGCTTTAGTTTCTTGTCAATTTGTAAGTGAGTGTTAATTTGGTTTCTTGTAAGGTTGTTATTTTGATTTTTATTTAGGTCCTATTCTCAAAAGGTTGTTATTTTGGTTTTTAAATATAATGGATTAATCATAGTTGGCTATACTATTGTTTTTTTTTTTTTTTGTATTATTTCCCCATAAAGCAATCCCCAGGATTCATCCCCATTGATGGCTCAATTTTAAGTCAGAAAGGTGTGAAGAGAGATTGGACTTTGCTCTTCAATACCCTTTTTTGGAACTTGAATTTTTTTTTTTAACAATATTAGTACTCTAGCTAGAGAAGTGGAAAAGCCCTAAAGAACTATTCATGTGGCTCTACTTGTTGTAATCCTCACTTGTAGTGTTGTGTTCCTATTCAATTAAAATTTGTGAAGGATTTATAACTTTGTTTCTGATTGGAAAAGTTTAAAGCTTTAATGAGAAATGGAAATCGTCAATATCATGTGTGATTTGTATTTGAATGAATATATGAGCATGTTCTTTTATGATCTTCTTAATGTAATTTTATGTATATTAAATTTTTAAAATACCTTTTATATATATATATATATATATATATATATAAAACAGTATTTTAATATGTTGTAAAATCTTACAATTTTACGATTTCGATTCTATGGTCCTCTACTAATTTTAGGGTAGAAAAGCGAGTTTGACAATCTTGAATATAGATATTTTGAATGGCACGATGGTCTTTTCTTAGAAAGGCTAGGACTTTTTCTTAATTTATTCCTTAGTGATCTAATCACTTATGAAGCCCTTACTAAGATAGTGTGTAAAATCTTTGTCATTTCTCTTTAGTGGGATGAGTATGGTATTACACCATGTTGCATATGTAACCCTTGCAAGCGTACAAATTGTTTCAAGTAATACAATGATAAGTAGAGATCGTTTCCATGAGGATTGTTCCACACAAGTACCAATCAAGTCTTAATTTTCTTATTATCTAGCAACTGAAATAATAAGAGAATAATAAATTAAAATTAAAGTTACAAAAATAATTAAACAAAACTAAAATTAAATTAAATGTAACTCTTATGTTAATGATTTTTAAGGAATTTGGTACACCACAATACCATTTCATAAATATATCAAGAGAATGTTTCAATTGAGATTGGGATGTGCTTGAAGATAGATTTTCCTACTTTACCCAATAATCTTCCTCGAACAAAATTGATTCTATTATTATTGAAATTATACATTGAATATATTATTACTGAAATTATGTCTACTCTCACGGTCACAAAATTCAAAAACAATGCATTAAGCATAATGAATAATCCTTAAATATCTATAGAAGTCAAGACTACTCTCGTGGTCTCAATCTCTTAATTTAATATATTAGAACTAACCCTAAACTTTCATGTTTGCTCCATCATCTAAAATATTAAACACATATGCAGTCGTTCGTACATACAAGATCAATTAAGCTCAAACATATTAAATCAAGACATCCAACACAATTGAAGCAAAAATCACTTCATAGATTTATCAAATAAATATTAGACTATCACTCTAATCCTTAATATTGAAGAATTAGTTCATCCTAGAAGAATAAAAAGAAATAAAGAAAGAAGAATTCATTGAATTGAGTAGAAGAAAATTTAGAAGAAGAGTCTTGCTAACAAAAACAATGAAAACCCTATGAGAAGATTTTTCTCATCTTCACAAAATCTTCTTTTTATTTGTTGTAAATGTAGATCAACTTTTCTCTCCTCAAAACCTGCTCTTTTTCCACTCAAAAATCTCTATCCACATAGGTCAAATCTCCATAAAAAGCAGTCTACAATCAGTGTTTTAAAAACTAGATGTGACACCTTGCATGGCTCGATGCATAGCCCACACAACTGCCCATGCACTTAACTTCTTACATGATTATATTTTGCTGACTGGTCAACTCTGTATCCTGGTATGGTCTAATGCATAGGTCATGCAATAACCCACGCAACACTACTGAAAACTGTAATTTAACTCTTTTTTAAGAGATTTTTGTGTAAATATAAAAGATACATAAATTAACTTATTTTAGAATAAAAACACCATAAAAACTAAAAAAAATTCCCAATTCCTAATCTAAAAGTATATACTAAAAGAATTTTTATCACGCTCCTACCTTGTGGATCCCCACAAGAACTACCGAAGTGGATTATTGTGGAACCTGGAAAAATTAAATATAGTTTTATAAGTTTTTTTATTATATATATATATATATATATATATATATATGTATGTATATAATATTTTTATATATATTTATTAGTTTCTAGCATAAAAATTTTTATTTGTTAATAAATTATATTTTTTAAAAAATAATTTAAAATTAATGGAAAAACAAAATATTTGCCTTACATGAAATTCTTGTAGGGTGAGTAGTTCCTGTAAAGGCAAGGATAATAGGAAAATTCTCCCAATTAGGAGGGTGGGATTGAGAATGAGGGATAATTTTTGTCTCGTCCATTTGTTATTCCTAAGTCAATGTTCTTTTCAACTAATATTTTGGACTTTATGACGAAATAATATAAAATTGGGATAATTTTGACGAAAAAGTTCATTTCATCCAATGTTTTGGACTTTTATGATGAAATAATATAAGATCATAGGTAATTTTAATGAAATAATATAAGATTGAGAATAATTTTGACAAAAAATTTTATTTTGTCCTCATTCGTCAGTACCTTATAAGTTCAGTGACTTATATATATATATATATATATATATATATATATAGGTAACCACTTAATTAGTATATACTACTACTAGTTACTACTTTTAGTAACTAATAATTAGACTATTTATTAATTAATAATTACAAATTAGTCGCAAATAGTAAAAATAATTTTAATTTAATAGTTATTATTTGTTAAATTATCACTTATATATTTTAGTCCATGAATGATTAAACGTGAGGAGTATAAAATTTGTTTTATTTTCATTCATAAAGATTAAAAATGAAAAGTTTAATTTAATAAATTGAAATAATCAAATACTTGAACCAATATCGGACCAAATCTAACTGGTCTGAAAGAATTGAAGAATTGAATTGAACCATTCTGAATTTATGTGAAACTAAACTGAATCAAACTGAAAATTCAAAATGATTTTGATTCATCATTTTTAAAATTCTTAAAATTTTGATCCAATATAAGAGATTTATTGATCTTTGATTGGAACCAAATTGTGCGCAATTGTAATTATAATAATCATATATGTCTATAACTAAATCAAAATATGGACAAACTTTATCATCATCCTCAACTTCACTATTGATCACTACTACTCTTAGTTATCATTTAACTCATCTCCCCATCCTCTTAATCAAAATGAGTAGCAACTAATGGTTGCCAATTTTATCAAGTCCCACCTTTCAAAGTCCTCTTCTCTCTTTCTCTCTCTATCCTCTCAAATGTTGTTCAACAATGGAGCAAGAAACATGGTTGGCTCCATTGTTGACGGTGCGCCTGCTACCTAGAAACCTAAGGGCTTACATGAGAGTAGGTTAAAGAGAGTTAAAGAATGAAATGTAAATGAAGATTAATATAAATGAGAGTAAATGAAGGTTAAAAGTTTACATCCATTTACTCTCAAATATTCATTTTTCTTAACCCTAAAATTGAAAGTTAAAGAGTGGAATGGAACTATTCTAAGTAGTTTACATCCATTAAACTTAGTGGCAAAACCATAAATTAATTTTAGGGAGCTTACTCACTATCAAATATAAAAAAATTTTGATAATTAAATAAGTATTTAACAATTAAAGTATCAAATGTTAAGTATAAAATTAATAAATATATATAAATATACACTCTAAAAAATGATTATTGGTTGACACTTGAGAAATACTAGGCTCATTCGAAGACTCGATACTGTGGATTCTTTTAAAAAACTTTTTCATATTCTACCATAGATAAACAATCAAAATAAAGTTAAGTTACTTAATCACAATTCACAAAATAATGAATTTTCAATCACAATTCATAATTCACAAATCAATAAAATTTTCAATTCAATTCACAATATATTTTTAATTTAAATTTTCTATCTATAATTCACAATTAAGTAATCATTTTTAATACATTTTTAATAAATTTTCTATTTTACTATAACTTCACAATATTTTTAACTCATGATAAATTCACAATAGATCTATTAGGATTTGTAATTCACAATCATAATATATTTTTAATTTAAATTTTCTATTTCTAAATTAGAATTCCTAATTCATAATATATTTTTAATTTAAATTTTTTATTTCTAAATTGGGGTTCTTATTTCAAAATTCAATCAATTCACAATTTTTAAGAAATATGAAAGAAAAAAAAATGAATGCCATATATGTAAAACTAAGTGAATTAAAATATGAGAAAAGTGAAAATATTTTTAAAAAATTAAAAAGAATGGTAGAACTCATTTGATTGAATCGAAAATTGAGTGCAAATTCTTTAAATACTTGGTAGTTTAACTTAAAAGATTAATGAAAATTAAATTTTTGAAAAGTAGTTTAAATATGTTTTGAAAAAAGAGGAGATGATTGGATAAGAAAAAAGGAAAATTTTGAGTTTTGGAGGAGAGAGGATTTGCCAATTGAGAAAGAAGGGAAAGTGTGATTTGGGGGGAGGAAAGGGCCTTAAACAACCTTTGATCTTTATTTTTTTTCACTAACTCAAAATAGCATCCTTTTGAGTAAATAGGCTTTTTTCCCCTCTTACTCAAAACAACATCATTTAAGTAAGTGTGGGAAACAAAAGAAAAAAATTCGTAAAGGGGAGACAAGGCTCTTCTTCATCCTTTAGCCCCTCCTCCCTCCGATTTTTCTCCTTTTCATGGTACAGTTGAACCCCTACCTAATGTCCACCTCCATGTTCTAGTTGGCGACTAGAGGGCTGAAGCCCCCCTAGCCTTTAGTTTCGCCACTAATTAAACTCATTTCTTGAAAAAAAACAAAGAAAGTTAAGTTAATTAATTTCGGATTTTCTATCACTCTCCTTAACATCTCTTTTCACCCTAAGAAACTCTCATGCAATACTTGAAGAAAAGGAAAAAAGAAAAAAAAAAAAAAAGGACAAAAAGAGAGTATAATGGTAATTTTGAAATTTAAAAATTGTTAAATTTAATTTATTATTTATTTTGGTTAACTACAATAACTGAGTTAAAATAGATGAAAGACCAAATAATTCAATGGAACTAAAATTAAGGAATATTTTAAAAGAGGAAAAAGGCTCATTTTTGCCCTTAATGTTATATCTTGAGTACAAATTGGCCCTTAATGTAATTTTTTGTCTGTTTGTGCCCAAAATCTCTTTAGTTTAAGTTTTTAAGCCCCTGTTTAAATGAAGCCAAGAACATAAACAACTTTCGTTAGAAGTAACTGACTTGGCAAGTTAAGTGAAACCCATTTTAAATATACAACAACAATATTTTAGGAAAATGCTCATTTACAATGGTATATTTTTTAGGATTTTAATCTCTCTCATCTCTTCCTTTTATATAAACCCTAATTTTCTAAATTAACAAAACAAATTTGGAGATTTCATTTGTAAATGTAAAATTCTTTCCAAACCATCATCAATTGCAACCAGAGGAATTCAATGGCTTCTTCGATATCATTATCGACACGATCTAATCAAATGACAAACATTAAATTGAACTACAAAGGACTTACCAAATTCTATGATTGTCTCATAAGGGTATATAAAGTGAAAGTTGTAAAATGGACTTCTTAGGCAAAAGAGAACCCTGGACGAAGGCTTTATTCATGCCCTAATTATGAGGTATAAATGGGTTGAATAACATTTAGATATCAGTGAGATTTTAGATTCCTTAATATGTTTGATGACAATTTGGTATATGTAGGTTAAAAGTTATGGATACTTTAAGTGGCACGATGAGGCTTTGACTGATTGGGTAAAGATATGATTAATGAGTTGAAAATGGAGAGGAGGTTGTTTTAAGTGAAAATAAATAGTTGAATAGTATCAAAAGTAATGTTCTTCTAGGTTCTAAGTTAGACTGTTAATATGAAGAGTTATTGTCTGAGCTAAAGAGCTTAAAGAAATCTGCATTGAAAGAGTGTGATGGGTTGAGAAAGAAAGTTAGAACTACATATGTTATGTTTGTGGTGTCTTGGATAGTGTTATTGATTGTGTTGATGATGTTGATATAGTTTTCTATAGTCAATGGCAGCAAATAATAGCAACAAAATTTAGTTTTTTACAAAATGTGTAATTGCTTTTATGGTTTCAATGGCAGTTAGTTCTTTTAGTATCATTTTGTGCAATCTTATTGCCTATTTTACATTGTTAATTTTAGAAGTTAATGGACAATGGTGTAATACTTAATATACTGCATAATCACATAAGATTGTAAAATGCATAAAGTTAAATTGGATGACATTCGTATTTAACACTAAATATACTTCAATTACAAATTCAGTTATATGGCAGTACATAAGCCACATTACCAGTTTTCTAATTTTCTAAAAGCCAATTAATGACATCACCTGCTACTACTTGTTAAGATATTGATTGCTCCAAGGCAAAAACACCAAAGTAACAATAATAACAATAAAAAATACACCTAATACTAAAGTTAAATAGTCACTAGACATATTGCTTGCTCTAAGGCAATACCACTAAAGTAACGAAAAAAAAATACAACAATGGCAAGTAAAACTCTATTGCAACTTCATGAAATGAACATATATTTCTCTACTGTAGCTGTGTTAAAATCACTAGCTTTCTTGCTTTTGCTTTTTTGCCTGCTGATTAGTTACTCTTTTTGAGCTTGCAATTATGTTGAGGTAATTGCAGCTCCCCTTCTCCATTGTAAACCTGAAGGCTCAAATGGAAAGTTAGTAGCATGTGTAACTTCTGAGCCATTCCACTGAATTTGATTGTCCTTGTACTGGTGTTCGTACCCTTGTTCCCTTTGCCTTTTCTAAAGTCTCTTTCACATGGAATTGGATACCTTATCTGAGGATCAGTTTCCACATCCATTGAGGCATGACCTTTATAAATAACTATTTCACTACTTTGTCCAAGCTGTGAATGTCAAAATGGAAGCACACATAAGTGTTCTAACATATTCTCAATCCACATAGGTTCAATATTAACAATCCAATATAAAATTAAACATAAATTAAATAAAAATTTGAATAGTTCATTCACATTGTAAGTTATTTTTCATGTATTCAAATCTACATGACATCCAAAACCAATTGTCCTCCTTGATTTCCTTATACACTCCCCTTCTAAGCTTTTTATTGTTGCTAAAGTGCTCATTGATGCACTTGCCCTTGTGGTTAAAAGTGCACTTGCTGGTGTAGTTGCTAGTTGCTTGCAGGTGCAGTTGCTAGTGAGCTTACCGGTGCACTTATTGGAGCATTTGTTGGTGTGATTTATGGTGCACTTGCTAATGCACTTATTGGTGTGTTTGTTGGTTGACTTAATGCTCACCTTGTTGTTGCTTCTTGGTTGAGAGGTTGATGACCTTCTTATCCACCACCCACAGTACTTAAACCATTCGGTGCCTAATTTGGAGGAAAAAAAAAGTATCATTCAGGACAATTTCAAATAACCAAAAAAATGAATAAATTAATAATATGTTATTTTTTACCTGCTTATTCTTATTCGGGCACTTAGTTCTGTTATGTCCTTTTCAACAAAACCCACAACTCTACTTCTTACCTTTCTTACTAAGCTTACCCACCTTGCTACTTGTATTACTTTCATTTGAGCCTCAAATTCTCTTCTTTCTTTTCCTGTCAGGCATCTTAATCACTAGAGGAGGTTTTATTCCCTTGTATTCCTCATATCTCATGAACATTTTTCCAGGAACTGTCAATAGTGGGAACTGATATGAGGACAAATAGGTTGACTTATAATAATAATTATTGATATATGATAATGAATCTAGCTTTAAATGATACATAGCATAAATGGCATGTTGGCATGGGATTCTTGTTAGATCACATGCCCTATATGTGCACAAATGTTTATCTAAAATCATTATGTGTTTATCCTCACATTCTCCAATCCTTTAGCCAATATCACCATTAAACATAACTCTGCATCTAGAAGCATTTTCTTTGTTATCTTGCTAATGGCCATACAAGTTAGACTCCATTCATTAATCTACTTATCAACCACTTTTTTGTTATCTTTAATTTGATTCATTACTTATAGTTTTATTTCTTTTAATATACTCACAGTAGGCTTATGTCTTTCATCTAAAATGCAAGAATTAAAACATTATGTGATGTTATTATCAACCTTGACTTTGATCTACTAGAGAAATATGCTCTACACCAGCAATGTGGGCGATATTTCAAAAGATTCTCTACTACCTTCTTTGGTAATCCCTAAAAAGCTCTAGATTATTTTTAAACTCCTCCTCAAATATGGTCCAAGCACAAATCCAACATTTCTTCTTAAATTCACCCCCTTTCCAATGCTTAGACAAATTGGAGTAAATATGCCTCACGCACCATCTGTGTTCAACAAAGGATGACACATTCATCACAAAATCAATAAGACCCTAAGTGATAAATAAGTAAGCATTACAGCAATTACAATGCAAAATCCAACTATAGAAAAAATTAAAAAAACAACATATCTCAATAGTATTCACCTTTTGCATGTCAGAGATTACAGTATAAGCGACTCCATCTCCAAGTTCAAGTTCTTGCTTTAGCCAAGATAGAAACCATCTCTAATTATTTTTGGTCTCTTTGTTATTTATTGTCCATGCAATCGACAACATCTAATCATCTACATCATTGCCTACTACAATTAGCATTTGGCCTTTAAAAACTCCTTTTAAGAAGCACCCATCCAAACCTATTATAGATATACATCCATTATTCTAATTCCTCTTTAGGGCATAAAAACACAAGAACATCCTCCTAAACACCCTCCTCCATTCTTTCAGTGATTCTTTACACAACTCAATCTCAACTTTTATCCTAGGATTGCTTATTTTAAGTGCACCTGCATATGCTTCCTAATAACCAAACTCTACTTTGAAACTCCCATCAATTCTTGAATTATCATCCTCTTAGCCATTTAACACTTAGGAAGACTAACATTAATTTTTAGCAAGCTTTGTGTATCATCCTTCATTTCTTTTATCTTAGTAGAGGGATTTTTGTAATTCTTATCCTTGAAGAAATTAGCTAAAAATCGAGCAGTAACACTAGGGAGTGAGAAGTCTCTAAGCAGTAATGTTTAAGTATCAATGTCTTTATTGCCAACTAAGGGCTTTTCTTATCCTTTGAAATGAATAAGACAAAAGGACAACCTTCCTCATTTACACATTTGACCATAAGTTTATTTAGTTCATTGGGATTGATTTTTAGCTTAATCCCTAAAGCTACTCTGTAATTTGCTATGCTTGTTTGGCATCACTACCATTAGCAAACATCATTCCAAGCATGAAATGACCTTGCCCATCACCATCTTCATATCTGAGTCTCTCCTTTGGTGGTGTAAACTGTTCTAAGTCATTGTCATCATCACTAGATTCATGACTTTCATCATCTTCATTTTCATTCTTACTACCACCTTCATCATCCTCTTCCTTATTGCTAATATAGCCTATAGAACCAACATTATACAATTACCTTTAATTGCATTAGACTGATTTTGACTTACACCAACTCTATCACCAACATTGAAATAACTACTTTGTGTAGGTATTTCATTATTAAATTCTTCAAATGATTTAGGGATATTAGTGTTAATTTCTTCTGCAAAAAGCTCTTCTGTTGGAATGAGTGGCAGATATGGCAACCCAAGAGGGAGGTAAATTGGGTGGTAAATAAAAATACAAACATAAATAAACTCAGTTGAAGCAAATAACACAAATCAACATAAGGATTTTATAGTGGTTAGGCAACGTGCCTACTCCACTCCCCCAAGTTTTCACTTAGGTCTTTCTATTCCTTTTGTAGGCTCAGGAACAAGCTTTACCTTTTTAAGGCTTAAGGATAATCGTTCCTTTTACAGGCTCAAGGACAACCTTTCTCTTGGTATTTTTCTAGGCACAATACAAACCTTTATAACCACTAGCAAGGATAGATCTAAACAATGTCAATGCCTCCCAAATCAAGCAACAAATACTCTATTAGTGCTTAAGAAAACCTACCATCAAAAAGAGTAATAAAGTAATCTCACTCCACCCAAATATACAAGTAACACCCAAAAAGGTTTGCACAAAGAGTTACAAAGATGTTCTCTAGTTGTTTGAAAATGTTTTCCAAACTTTCTAACCTTTTTCTAGTCTTTAAAAATGCTCCTTATATAGTTGCTTAAAAATGCTTGAACATTATGCTTTGTTTTTCAAACATTGCTCAGCTGTTTTCCACGCTCGTTAAGCAATTCACAATGCCCATTAAAAATTCATTCAATGCCTGTTGAGAAGGGTCAATGCTTATTTTAAGTTCCAAAAGCTTTAGCTTAAGTTTGGACATTTTTTCAACATTTATTGTGAATATGCAACACCTGTTGCTAGGCCAGATCAACACCCATGGTGAGGTCCAGTATAGCTCAACCTGGAGCACTTCTCCAATGTCTGTTGCAAAGGGGTAACATCCGTTGTGAGGTTCATAAAGCTTTGGCTATTTACAACATTTGTTCAACGTCCATTGTTCATCCTTTAATGTCGTTGAATGGTCCAACGCTTATTGGAAGATGTTCATCACCTGTTAAAATTGCATAATGCCCATTGAACTTGATCTAGCCCTTTAACATTCGTCAGGACTGTTCAAATCATCCAAAAATACTAAAGTACAAACATTAAAACTTTTCAAGGATTTTTCATTATTTTGTAATCATTCAAAACACTTTATTCAAAGTAGATGAGTGAGCTCAATGCCTTGGGTTACATGTTCTCCAAACATTTTCCCCCTAGCATTCACAACATCTTCAATGTCAATGCCCTTACCATGTTCATTTTTATTATATGTCCCACCCATTTCTTATCCTTGCCATTCAATTCGGAGAATATTAGGTTCAAACTAAAAGACATCTACATTGTGAACTGCATAGAAATTTATTTCTCTCACCCTATATATTTGCTAATGTAATTCATAATTCCCCTAATTCCCTTATCATCTCTTCAACTAAAAATAGTCCCTCATCCATATATTTTTTAGGTTTAAGGACAAAAACACGACTGGCATTTACAAACCCAAGCACATTCTTATATCTATCCTTAATATTACCATAACACGGGAAGTCGAAATCAAAATCATATATAATATCAACATCCCCATCTACATAATCTAGCGTTGGTGTTACTTTCCATGAACCATCATAGTTAAATCACAGATTCACAACACCTTCCATACTGCATGCATTAAACCAAAAGCTGAGTTTGGAAAATGACAATTAATAAAATAAGAGATATGTATGCATTATAGAATAGAATAACATTGGTGAACCCCCGCATTTGATTCTCAACATACCTTCCAAATTCGCACTTTGTGCCGTCTATCCACAAAGCCCCTCTCTTTTGCCCTAATTCACGGTAATAGAATTTGATTCAATTGTAATTTTTATATGTGTTATGATTTAGAGTAGAGGAGCTTTAAAGAATTAGGATTTTTTTACTCAATATGACTTTATGTGTTCTATGTTATCTCTATAGAAGTTGACGTAAGAGGTAGATGAGTCCCACCTCAGTTAATTACTAGCAGAAGAGTGATCCAAAGTTGAGCTCCATTTAAACAAGGGATTAAAAACTTAAGCTAACAAGATTCTAGGCACCAACGAACCAAAGATTACATCGAGGGCCAATCTATACCTGAGATATAATATGAAAGGCAAAAATAAGCTTTTCCCCTTTAATATAACATGTAAAAGAGTGATGTTATACAGATTAAATTTATTCATATTTATGATATAAATAAATTGAGTAATGTAAGAAATTTTATTATATATTTTATTGATTTTAGCTCTATAATTAATTCTCTTCAATAATTTTTTCTCTCTTAATATTTCTTATCAAGTGTTATTGTTTGGTTCTTATTTCAGTTGAATTAATGTAATTCTGTCTTTTAATATTTTTTGAAATTTGATTTTTTATTTTTATTTCAGGTAAGTTAATATAAGTAATTTTTAATTAAGCAATATTTTCAAAATTGGATCGAATCAATATTATCAAATCAGTAAAATTAGAAAGTGATCAATAATCTGATTTGATTAGAGATAAAATAAAAAAAAAACAGCTAATTAAAAAATCAATCAAAATCGAAAATCGAATTAAATCTATTTAACTAAAAATTACATCATTTTATTCAAAATTCTAAAAATTATGTTATTTTAATGAAAATTTAAATGTTGAAAATATTTTTTTCACCATATATCACATTATACTTTTTTCGAATTTAAATATTTTAATTATTATTTATATATTTAAACTTTTTAAAATATTTATTAAATTAGTCAAACCAATTGAATTAGAAACTAACCAATCAATCAATTCAGTCTATAATCATATTTTAAAAACACTATAATTAAATTGAATTTGTTTATTATATGCTAAAACTAATTGTTATTTTGATGTAAAAATATATTATTGTAATATCATATTATTTAGTGAGTTTTCATATTCAGATTATGTTCAAATCAACAATGTAAACTTCTAAGACTACAGTATTAGGATTGCAATTGCCTTTTGTTTTCTTCTTTTTATTTAGATCATTTTTAATTAATTTAAACTATCTCCATAACAAATATTTTTATATTCAGTCACATTTGTATTTTCACATATTTTAACATTTTAAGATTAAACTTAGTATTTGCACCAATAGGCTTAGTCCAGTGCTAGATGCATATCTTAACTTAAATCTTGAATTTGAGCCCTCTTTCCTAGTTGTAATTCAAAAAAAAAAAAAAAACTTTGGTATTCAAGATAATTCATATTCATTATTAGTAGATTATGCACTTGAAATTAAAAAAGAGAAAATCACAATTTTAATCTTGGACTTTCACAACTTGTGTTTTTATATTTTATATGAAAAATGTTTTTTTTAAATAGATGAACTTTCATTTTAATTACAAATCTAGTCTCGAACAAAATATATATTTGTTCAAACCTGAAATTTGTTGACTTGGCCATTGAAGTAAACATCCGAACTTGAGATTTGTTAATATGGTCATTCATATGGCATCATCCATCTAACCAAACGTAGAATAAATTACAATAAAAATCTTGAACTTTTAAAATATTCATTTATATCCTAAACAAATATCTTTTTTGTTTTAAATACATGAACTTTTATCTTAATTTCAAGTTTAGCATTAGAGAAGATAAATGTTCCTTTAAACATCACATTTGTTGGCGTGGCCATTTCATGGCATCACCTACCTCATCAAATTTATTTTGTTGGATGAATATGTCCATGCAATCACTCTCAACACAATTGTTAATACTTTTAATTTTTAAATAAAAATGCTACTTTAATGTTTAAAAATTATCATCTCTAAAGCCATGAATTATTAGCCATAGATTATTTTAGATGAATAAAAAATATCTCTAAAAGCATTTGATTTGTCTCAATATTTTTAAAATTAGGTTAGAGATCAAATAGATTAGTCGTCCAATTCGTAATTCAACTAATTCAATCAGTTTGATCGGTTTGGTTTAATAGATATTTTTAAAAAAACATATGTAAATAATACTTAATAAATATTTATAAGATTGAAAATGTAAATAATACTTAATAAATATTTATAAGATTGAAAACATAAAATATAATAATGTAATAAAATAGTGTAATTTTTTAAATTTTTTCATAAAATGATGCAATTTTAGATTGAACTAGTTAGAAAAATCAATACTTTCAAAAAAAATCAATTTGAAATTCCGTCATTTTGTGAAATTTTTAAAAAATTATACTATTTTAATCAAAATTTAAATTTTAAAAATTAATTTTCATTATATTATCATATTATATATTTCAATTCTTAAATTTTTATTAGGTATTATTTATATATTTTAAAAAAATAAAAATACCAATTAAATCAGATAGATCGAACTGATTAAACTAGCTGAATCACAAATCGGTCAGCTAACTAATTCGATCTCCGATTCAATTTTAAAAATATTGAGAAAAATCAAATGCTTTTAGACATGATAATTTTTTATTCATCTAAAATAATATATGAATTTAGAGATGATAATTTTAAAAAATTAAAGTAGTATTTTATTTAAAAATTAAAATTATTAACGATGTTATAAATTTGGTTGGTGGGTGATGTCGCGTGAATAGTCATGTCAATAAATGTCATATTCAGAGAAGTATTTATTTTGTCTGAGGCTAGATCTGAAATTAAAATAAAATTTCATATATTTAAACAAAAACTCTTTGTCTAGGACAAAAAGGAAATTTTTTATAAATCAGATTTTTTTTTTTGGTAATCTATTTTAAATTTAGTTAGATGGATGATGCCATGTGAATTACCACATCAGTAAATTTCAAGTTTAAATGTCACGTAGATGTCATGTCAGTAAATCTCATGTTCGAAGAAGTATATGCACTATCTAAAGCTAAACTTATAATTAAAATGAAATTTCATTTATTTAAAAAAAAACTATACATGATATAAATGCAGAAGTCCTAAAAATCTAGGATTAAAATTGTTTTCTCTAAAAAATGATATAATTTTTCCACCTAATGTATAATAATATATTCAATTAGACCTTTTTAATAAAATTAAATCTAGATCAAAAGCATATATTATAAAATAGTATATTCAATCAGACTCTTTTAATCAAAATAACTCTAGATTTGAAGTGCATACTATATAATAATATGCTCAATTAGAAATACTATCTAATAATATGTTTAATTAGATCATTTTAATCAAATAATCCTGAAATCAAAAGATATATTATCTAATAATATGTTCAATTACACTAAACAAATGAATCTAGATTGGAAGTATATATTATCTAATAATATATTTAATTAGACTCATAAATATTTAAATTACTAAAATAAATTACTTAAATGTAATTATTATTTCAATTAATACAATCAGGTCAATTTAAAATTTCAGAATTGCACAAGACCTACATATAAAAAACAAATAAATGATAATTCAATTTCTATTCCATATAATTATGAGATAAATAGATCAACGTTAATTGACCCTTAGCAATCAAGTGATTTAATATTTTTAATTTGATTAAATTATATTAATTGAAATAATAATTATATTTAAATGTTGTAATCGAATAAAAGTGATTTTTTTAGTGACTACAACTGAAGTTTGTCAATGTAATGACAATTGAAATAAAATACTCTAAAAATTTAATAGTTCTATCTATATATTACTAAAAATACTCAATAGTTATACTTCAGTATTGTTCAAAGGACTTACTAATATTAGAACCAAAATTAAGAAATATTTTAAAATAATATATAAAAATGAAGAATTAAGTAGTGTAATATGGAAAAAATTGGAAGCAATCATACTCAACCTGTTAGTATCTTTGAAGTTCGAAAACCTTATTAAGAATGCATGGTCTCATCTGTTGCAAGTAGAGAATGAGATGATGATTAGGCTTTGTAAATTATTGATAATGTTGAAGACATTTTATTTTAGAAAGAAGAGTATAATTCTCGTTCATGAAATATCAAATTAAGATTTCTAATACATATAAAAATTTAAAGTTTACAATCCATAACAAATTATATTGACACCAAATATATTGAATCTAATCCAAAAGACGATGATTTTCTTTTGTAGAAACACAATTATGTTGATAGAGTATTAAATTTTGTATAACAACAAAAAAAAAAGCTTCAATCGATGATTATATGAACACATAACTTGACATTTTTATCTCTAAATGAGTCCAATTAAATTATTATAAAAAATTGATCAATCACTTCAGAACTATTATAAATTAATCTCATAGAAAGATAATAATAACTTTGATATAAGAGGAAACAAAATTCTATAAAAAAAGAATTAAAAACTTTCATCAAAATTAAAAAAAATAAAAAACTAAAAAAATTTATAAAATAAATATAAATTTATATTTATTAAGATAAAAATAGATAAAATATTAAGGAAAATAATGAAATCATGGTGTGCTGTAGGACTTTGATTTTGATTTTGATATGCATTTGGAGCAAGCTTTCAAACCCGACTACTCGAGAATGTTGTCGACATTGGATCTTTTTAGTAGGAGTTTCGAACATATGAGGTACTACCGCCTTATGGCTTAGTTTTCAGGCAAAATATCGAGTGTCGAGGTGATCCGCTATATATATATATTGTTAAATTAAAGAGAAATTCTCTCTTTACTCTACATATCATTTTAAATTATTTTTAATGGTTATAATTTTATTTTTTATTTTTTAAATTTTAGATATTTTTATTTTATTTATATTAATGATAATTAAATATAAAAGAATTATGAATATTTAATTTTCACATTTGCTATATATTTTTCTCTTCAATTTTTAACTTTTTAATATATGAAAAATTAAATATTTATTATTGTTAAACATGTATTATTTAAAAAAATAAATTAATATATATTATTAATTTTAATTTTAGAGTTAATTTTAAACTATTACTTACCATTTATTAAAAAATTATATATGATACAATTACGTATCATTATTTTGTATTACATTTTAAAAAACTATCACATCAAAAATAATTTTTCAAATACAAAATTACAAAAATTAATTGCTATATAAAAAAATCTTTTAAATAGAAAATCAAAAAACCTAAAAAGTAAAAAAATCTAAATAGAAAATTAAGATCATATATAAATTAAAAAATAAATAGAAAATTTAAAAACTTAATAGTAAAAATTCTAAATAACTTCTAAACAAGTTAAAATCAAGATTTAAATTAATTTAATTGATTATTTAAAATTCAAAGTGTATAAGGATTATCTATAGTATAATATATTATCATAAATTACTTCATTCAAATTTAATAAATTTATCTTAAAATTAAACCACAAGATTGAAGGTATGAATCAATAGACAATTTTTTGTTATAACTATCATATATCTATATATAACTTGTAATTAGTTGTCAATTTTATTTTGATTATAAAATACTTAATAATATTTAGTTTATTGATTGTGTAGGACTAGGTTCGTCAAACTTTAGTCAAAACTCTTTTTTAATCTTGACAATGTAGATTGATATGTTATAACATCTTTTTTTAATTATTGATTTTACAATTTTTTAAGATAGTATTCATTGAAAGTTGGATGAAAGTCTAAGTCTCAAATTTTATGAAAGACATCCTAATTCACAGCCAAGGACTTCAAATTTGTGACCTCAACCTTACAACAAGAATAGATAACTTTGGTCCAGAAAGATTCACGGAGCAAATCGCTGTCGCGATCTAAACAAGAAAGTAATTGAGACCAAACAAACATATCCACGATGAGCATCGCGTTGGAAATCACAATCGCGACTTTTGTAGTTGCTTGAAGAGAACTGAGTCCACAACCAGAGCTTATCAGGTGTCCAAAATAACTGTTAATATATTAAAATTCGCGAGGATGAAATGGTTTTTGAGACTGCGACCTATTGAAGTAATTTCTCCTCATCAAACGAAAGGATTTGCAGTGTCAGTTGTATCAAAAAAGAAATTAAATCGTGACTGCGACTTTCAGTTGGTTGGAAGAATACGACTATTTTTCTTGGAATACCAATAATAACATGCCACATGGACTACTTGTTAGATACAAATGAGATTCTCTACCACGATCTCAATTTTTTTAGCTCAAAATGAGAAATCACTTACCAGTCACAAACGCGAAATCAGTCTGACAGACATTTAATGCAATATCTGTCTAGTTTGTTTTAGAGATCTAAACAGAGTTTCTTAATAACGTCTCTTTGGTGATTGTGACCTATAAATACTCCACCAAACATATATGAATGCAAGAGAATAACATTGAATATAACCAAATTATTGCAATTTTGTTTCTCAACCTTTAATTCTTTGTATGTGAGTTGATATTGTCGAGAGTGTGAGCATTAAACACCATTATAATTGGATTTGAGAGTTAGCCTAACTGTAAAACTCTTGTAATAGGTTAAGTGAACTCTTGTAATAGGTTAAGTGTGAGTCTTTAGGAAACATTGAAAAGGTTTGTGTGTGAGCCTTAAACCATAAGTTGTAAGGTTTTGTGAGAGTCATAAAATACAAAGTGTACAAGTTTGATGTAAGTTTAGAAATACCATTTAATGTTAGTGGAATACCATATTGTGAGAAATTGAATAGTGAATATAGGGTTTATTAACACCTGGATCACTATAAAATATTGTGTGTTGATTCTTCTCGTACTTCTTCAATTTTCATATTCTTCACCTTTCCTACATTTTTTTTTAAAAAAAAAAATTCTTCTCCATTTCAACCACCTTCTTGGTGCTCAAGGGCTAAAAGATTATTAGGAATTATTTCTTTTAAATTTAATAAATTTTCTTTTAAAATTATACTACAAAAGATATTAATCAATACATAATCTTTTGTTACAACTATATGCACACATAATTATAGATTTTGAAATTTTTATTTTATTTTTATTTACTTGAAAATAATTTTTTATCAAATGAGAATTAATCATTTAACTATTAGTTAATTATTTAATAAAAATAAATATTAAATTTATAAAATTATTATTATAATTACATCATACAATGCACAGATTTATGACTAATATTTTATTATTGAATTTTTTAAAAAAAATAATGTGAATAACTTCTTCCTATATTTTTAAATTTTTTAAATTATTTTATGTAAATAATTTTTTATTGTTAAATTTTTTATATTTATTTTTTGTTAATTAAAGAAACTAAATGTTAAATTATAAATTTATTTATTATATGATAAAATAAAAATATATTATAGTATTATTATATATAAAAATATTATACCATCAATATAAAAATTTGATAAATAGTAAACACAAGTGTAAAATTGAATCTGAAATTCAAATTAATATTGTATATTGATGATTAGGTTGGAGTTACTCATACATGCTGGCTCGCTGATGTGTCCGTACTTTGCTTCCTTTCAAAGCCAACAACCCACTAAAGTTGTATTACTTCTCAACGTTTAGTTGTTTCCATGTACTCATTACTATTATTATTGATTCCTATTTCTGTTCAGGTGTTTGTCAATGTCTCTAGATCTCTTCTATTTAGATAAGTCTAATTTGATTATTTCTATATTTTATTTAATTCATCTAAAAATAAAAATGAAAGATAATTTCCGAAACCATATCATATGTTTGTATTACTTCTTAACTAAAAATATCTTAACATTTCATTGGAATAATTTTTTTTTTTATACATATAACAAAAAGGATAGAAATTTAATAAAGGAGGTTCTAAACAACATTAAAAAGATATTACAACTTTTCACAATATGATAATTATAATTTATATGTTTTGCAAATGATCAAAAGGTGATGGCTGAGGATCAATTGGGTTTAATCCCCAATTTTAATGGTGGACTCCCTTTAACAAGGATTTATAATATTTCCTCTTCTCCTCACTAACACTAATAATAATTCTGTCGTAACTTTAACATTAACAACTAATCCGTCGTAACTTTTATCGGAGCAACTAAAGCAACTAACCACACAATATTGTCCAATATATCATTATGAGCATATGCATCTAATCCTACTGGTACGAAAGTTTTATTTAGGACATTAAGGCCAGGAGTAAATCCAGGCAGCAACAATGGCAGTAGCAGGTGAGTGGTAAATAGTACTACAGAAATCATTCCAAGCTCCTCTAGCCATATTTACAGCTGTTGAATCAAGTTGTTGGGTTGTAATTTTCTTCATGGCTACTGCAGTGCTATTATAAATGCTAATAATAAATAAAAGAAGGAAAATGTTACTTGTGGTTTGAGAGCTGTGCCCCAGAACAACGTGAATAATAGCTTAGTGCCAGACTCTTTTTTTTTTTTTTTTTTTTTTTTGTATTTAAATATAAATTTTAATTAAAAAAAATATATAAATAAATAAGTAAATAAAAAAATTAATTTTTAAAATTAAAATTAAATGTAATTCAATATAATCACTATTATTATTAAGATCGTATTTAATTATCTAAAAATTTTTTATAAATATAAAAGTAAACTAAAAATTAAAAAATGAAAAAAAATAAATATTAAAATAAAAAAATTTATTATTTTGAAAAAAAAATTGTGAAACATGCCTAAAGTAATATAGCTTTCTTAAATGTTATCGGTGCTATATTTATTATTGTCTATAAAAGAAAATAAATATTAGCAACAATTGTTTATCAACATTTTTTTAATAATATCCATATCATCATTTTAAATTTTAATATTTAAAGATTATATTAAATTTTTATGTTTAAATGCAAAATTTTCTTTTATTTATTATAATAAGTAATTTTTAAAATTTTAAATTAAATGTAACATAATATAAAAGAGAGCGTTAATAAATAGCTGCTGGTATTTCTCAAAAAAGATATAAAGTTGGTTTTGCATAATCATGACTGACTTCAAATCCTCGAAAGCTGTATATTGAAATTATGGTCCAACGTATCCCACGGTGTGGTTTGAGACCAAAATCACTAATAATTCGGCTATTTTTAATTTTAATTTAAATTTTAATATTTTAAATTTCAAAATCATTATTGTTTCGTTTCTTGAAATTTGTTTGCTTGAGTTTTAGTAATTCAATTAAATTAAGAACAATGATAATAAGAAAATAACTTTCTCACTCTTTGAGATTAAAAACTACTTTTTCTAATAAATAGAAAAGTAAGGAGAGAATATATGAGTTCATAAATTAATTTTTCTAGAAATATAACATTTTCAAACAAACTGAAATTTAGCATTTCAGAGTCATTTTTTCATCAAAATTCATAAACCAAATGTCTCAAAATTTGATGATTACTTAATTTCCAATTTTAAAAGAGATAAACTACTAACATCTATAGAAGTTTATTATAATATACACTTTTTTTTATAAAAAAAACAATATTGTTAATTAAGAATATAGATTAATATAGATATACAAAATTTATAATGTAAAAATTATATAAATGAACTTTATGGTAAAAATTTCACTTTAGCATAATGTCAGATTTAATTAATGGAATTCTAGATTCAATTAATCGATCATATGTACATTTTACTTAAAAGGAAATTTTTAGTCATTATTTAATATATTTTTTCTATGAATTTAATTTAATAATATTTAAAAGTAATCTATCGTCAACGCTTAAAATTTATATTTCTTGACTATTTTGTAATTTTGTTTATTGAACTTTGATCCAAATCGAACGTGTTCTTCGGGGTTTGAAATTCTTACAAAGAAAATTCTCACCCATTTGGGGTCACATGGATAGAGTCTTCCAAATGATTCATAGTAGTAATCAACGCGGTTTGGTTGAAGTTGAAGATTTATAAATTTATGGAATTATATCAAAATTTCTGAGATTTTAAAATAAATAACTGATATTATTGGTTATGTTCAATTTCATGCAAATTTAAGATGATTTAATTCATTTTTTAGTTCTTTCAAGATAGGTTTGGTTGGGTACCGGTTCGGCCATTTAATTATTTTAATTTATTAAAATTAAACTTTCTATTTTTAAGTTTTACGAACTAAAATAAAATAAAATTTTGCATTTCTCACTTTCAATCATTTAAGAGCTGAAATAAATAAGTGATGAATTAATAAATAATAATTAATAACTTAAATATTATATATTAAATTAAAATTATTTTTAAATTTTACTACTAATTTATAATTAATAATTAATATAATTATCAGTTATTAAGTAGAGTAACAATTAATAGTATATACCAATTGGATGGGATAATTAGTAAAAGTAATACTCGCTCGGTCTCAAAATTTCAGTTCATATTTCTTTTTTGATTTGTCTCAAAGTAGTCTATTTTCATTTTTAGACTATAATTAATTTACTAATTTCTCACTATGCCCCCTACTTAATGCATTGTTATCAAAAATTTATAAACATCAAATATTTAATGTATTTGTTGGAAATTAAATAAAATTAATTTTTGATATTATTAATATATATGAATTTTTTGGTCATAATACAATGGAGGGAGGGAGATTTTCAAATTGAATTTTTTAGCACAAAAAAGTTGAACACGTATGACTAGAAACAACATGGACTCCACTATATTAGCCAACTTTGCATATTATTTGTCTTCAATTTTACATTAAAAAATTAATAATTTCAAAAATATTTATTACTTATTTTAATGTGAATGTGGAGGTATATTTTAAAAAAATATATAAAATCAACTATTTTAACTATATTACCTATATTTTCTTAATATATGTAAAAAAAGTGGACTAAAAATTTGAGACGGGTGAAGTAATTAAAATAATTATATAGTTTATATATATATATACACACACACACATACATATACATAAAATTATGATTTGGTTAAATTTTTTTCAGTTTGAGATAGTTATAATATGATTTGGTCTAATTTTCAATTCAAAAAAAATAAAATTTTTTATATTATTTCGATTAAAAAATTGAAATAATTCAATTTGGATATTTTATTATTCAAATACAAGACTTTCATTTTCAATTTGATCAAATTTAATCATTCAGTTGAATTTGAGAATCTCCAATAAAACAAGATTTTTAAAATCGGACTAGACCGACTGGTAAAATTAATAAAATCGGGAACCGGCTGGCCGGTTGATCCATTCAATGGGTCAAATCCGAATATTAAAAAAAGCCAAATGAATATAAAAAAAAATAGAGAAAATCGGAAAAACTAATAACTATTGAACGAAATAACATCATTTTTGTGCTTTTAACCTAAAAAAATAAATCGAAAATCTGGAATTTTTACTCTTCTATTAATTGAGTTCAGCCACCATACAAACCTATAGCACCATTGCATTCCTTCCCTATGCTTGAAGAATCGAGTTGAAGCAGAAAAAGATGACGAAGATGAAAAGTTGACAAGAGCCGAGAAAAAGAATGCTCATACGAAATGAGGAGGATGAAAGGTTTGCAAAAGCAAAGAAAGTTAAAAAGCGGAAGAAAACGACGAGTTTGAGAGATGAATTAAAAGAAGGGAATAACTTGCCGGTGAGATGATATTAGTTGGGTTCCATTCAAATTTCAATAAAAAAATTATTTCTCTACTTTGATAAATTATTTATAGACAAGAATCTATCTCCATTAATAAATTTAATTGGTCAAAACTGATTTAATTCAAATTTAAATTTTTTCAGACTTGTATATAGGACCTTAATTGTGTTGTTTTGTTTGAAATTTTAAATTTTATGCACATGAAATTTAATATATGATAATAAATAATAGTTTTTATATTTCTTTTATAATCTTGAATTTTTAGATTTCTTGGCATTTTTTGTTTCTTATTTAAAATGTAAATTTATAAAAAAATATTTTAAAAATTCATTGAATTGGACTAATCATTCTGATTAAATTGATTAAATTACAAATCAATTATGATTTTAATTCAATGACCGATACAATTTTGAAAACATTAAAGTAAAGACAAAGAGGGGGAAAGTAGGGTAATTCAGTTCACCCACGTGTCTCACAATTCTTCTAAGAACAGAATTGACCGATCCAATTTTGTGCTCGTTATGAGTGACCCACCAGGTGACAAGGGAGTTGTTTTTTTTCCATATATATATATATATATATATCATCATCATTATCATTTAAACCAGTTTTCACCTTTAGGTTACACAGTCCAATCAATTCAGGATATAGAATGAAAAGAGGAATACGGCAAGGGCACAGAAATTGATCTTATTTGTTATTAGTTGATTTTTTTTTTTTAAGAATCCCTTGAAAAGATTGATATATACGGATATAGAACTATAATATTTAAAAGTTATGACAAATTTTAAATTAATGTAAATTTTTTTGCTTCAAAAAATTAATATAAATTTTTAAAATTTCAAATAATTACGCCTTTTTGAGCAAATTTCAATTTCATTAGTAATTTTACTTATATTAGTATACTTTTTGAGGCAATTTTAAAATATTTGAGGATGAGATTTACTAATGATAAATTTTGAATTTCTTGCTTTATTATAGGTAAGACATTTTTAATGAGAATTTTAAATTTTATTTATACAAAAATGTAGGTTTAAAAAATCTAAAATTGCTTTTATGTAATTTTTTTTTACATTTAAGCTAAACATTTTCATATTATTTTGGATATAAAATTAATCTTATTCAAGCCATGAAGCTATTTACAATAAAATTCTTTCCACAAATGCAATTTCTAGATTTCAAATTATGAACTTGTTAAGACAACACTTTAAAATTTAATCAATTTAACAACCGAATTAATATTACATTAATTACTTTAATGCAATATTAATGAAAGCTATGTATTAAATAAAATTAAAAAATCTTTTATATACAATTAAAAAAATACTATTAAATAGCGAAGAAGACTAATCACCAAAATATGTAAACTTCTTTGCCTAATGCCACAATTAATAAAATACTTTATCCATACCAAATTAGATGTCATTTTAAAGAAAAATATTTGTTTTATAATATTTTATATTTCATAATTTCTCATAAATATTAATCAATTTTTTAACTCTATTATTTTTTTTTATAATAATTATTTCTTTATAAAGTGCATAATAATTTATAAAATAATTAATTATAAATAATATAATTTTTTATTTATATAATAACATTTATTAAATATAATATATATATATATATATATATATATATATATATATATATATATATATATATATAAACCTTAAACAACTAGAAAGGGTAGAGTAATTAAAGATGTCCAATCGTATATGTGTTGCACTACATTATCGTTGACACGTCAAAGAGATCTCGACCGGTAGTGGCAACATGCAATTTTGAGCAGTGAAATGGACTTGTTCGCTTCACTTCCACTCTCTCCACTCTATCATCATCCATCCCCCCCACGACAAATCAAGACATTTTTCAGTGCTCACTCTCTTTATATATTAATCTTTCTCTGACTCTCGCCTCATTTCCTCGATCCTTCTTCCCTTCTTTCCTTTCCCTTTTCTTGTTTTCTATCCTGAGACTGCTCTCTTTCTTTCCCGCTAAAATACCAAGCAACTTCACTGGACTCTCAGTTTCTTTCTCTGATTATACATTAGCTTCTTTTTTCACTCCTTTTTTCAATACCTTTGAGGCTTTGAGCTACTTGTTTTACCCTCCATGTCTTAATCTGTCTTATCAGAGTTCGGAACACATCGATCCTTGACCGTCAGATCTATGTTGATGCCCAAAACTCACCCCATGTCCGTACAATCGGAGATCAAATTCAGTGAGCATGTAACCTCTACCAGCATGCTTATCCACCCCACTTCTGGTTACCCTTTTCCAAGAACCAGACCAAGACTCGTTAGAATCATTCTCACCGACCCTTATGCTACTGATTCCTCCAGTGATGAGGAAGATGATCAAGAAAATGAAGAACCGCTAAAACAAAACAAATTCATACGTAGAGTAAAGAGGCACGTGCGAGAAATCAGCTTCGATCCTCCAAGACCACCGCCACCAGCAGCCTCTATTACAAGTACTAGCACCCAAGAACCAACTAAAAAACGACCTTCGCGATCCCCAGGATCTGACGTCACTCGCCAGAAGAAGTTCCGAGGTGTTCGTCAGAGACCGTGGGGCCGGTGGGCAGCTGAGATTCGAGACCCCAATCTCCGGAAACGAGTGTGGCTCGGCACCTTTGACACAGCGGAGGAAGCTGCCACTGTCTACGATAGAGCTGCACTCGAGCTAAAAGGTCCGAACGCTGTTACCAATAGAGCTGCACTCGAGCTAAAAGGTCCGAAAGCTGTTACCAACTTTCCTAGTCCAGTTATGACGGAAAACGTGGTCAATCAAAGCGAATCGGGCGACTCGCCCAGCGCCCTGACTTCATCGCCGACGTCTGTCCTTCCGTTTGATGATCCTTTCACCTACGGTGTCTTTGACGATTTCTGGTTGGATATGGGCGAAGATTTTATGTGGTCGGGAACACGTTTGGCCGGCGAAGAATTCGTTGACCTTGACGATTACTTGGTCGACGTTATGTCCTAAATAGTAATTTGAAGGGAAGTTTGGTGAGTGTTTGGTAATCTGAGGTTCCCGTTTATGACGTGGCGTTTTATTACTGGTTGTTAAATGGAAGCAAATGGGAAATTAACTGCTGGAATTCCAAAAGTGCCATCGTTGTCATTGCCAAGTGCAGAAGTTTCTTAGATATTATAAGAAAATTTTATTAGCGATTTTGTCACGAGTGTATATTTGAGAAATTAGTAATTATTTTGGATTATTAAAAGTAAAATTATTCAACTATTTGCCTTTAATACCAATCATCAAACAAATATAAATATGTATTGAATTTTGTAAAATAATTTTAATTATTATTCCCATCCAAATTTAGATATTTAATTAATAAGTTCAGATAAAAAAAATATTGAGCTAACAAATGAGAGTACTTATACTCCCTTCGTTCTATATGGAAGAAAAATAAGTGAATATGATTAATTTATTTTTTAAAAAGATTTTAAATAATTAATTTATTAATTATTTTAAAAAAAATTGATAAAAATAAAATAAAAAAATAATTAATATTTCATTAAAAACTTAAAATGACAGATAATTGAAATATATATATTTTAAAAAATGATAAATACTATGAAATAGAGGGAGTAATATATAATATTATAATAAAATTTTGCTACTTTTTACCAACTATAAAATTCACTTATATATTCTAAATGAAAACTGCTATTTTTTATTTTCCACCAATATTATCAAATTGTATTTTTGAATAATATATATAAATATTAATCAAATAAGAAATAATGAAATTTTTATTTTTTGGTTACAAAATAATCTTATTTGAAATTTAAAAATCATTGACATTTTGTATATATTAATTCAATTTTATTTATAAATTAAAATAATTTGACTTAAATTTATATAAAAATGTAATTCAAAAATTATTTGATTTGAATATGCTAGACCCTTTTATAACTTTAAAATAAAAAAAATTGATTCAAACTTAAAATGATAAAAAAAAAATCTTTGAATTAGATCTAATTCGATCCTAATCAATCTATGAATCAATCTAAACTTGATCAATATTAAATTATTAAAAAACATAAATTTATTTAAAAATCAAATTTATTTATATTTAAAAAAGTTAAAAATAATGATCTAATTTGATTTGAAATTTAAAAACGATTCAGACATCTTTTTTATATCTTAATTCAATATATCTATAACTTAAAATAAATTGACTTAAATTTATATTAAAATATAATTAAAAAAAATTATTCGATTTGAATGTATTAGACCCTTTTATAACTTTTAAATAAAAAAATAATTAGAAGAAAAAAATTTCTAAAAGGAGAAAAAAAAGATTCTTCTATTACATAACAACCGCAATAGGATTTGACAGACTGCTTTGGCATGTAGGGTGGGGTTGGGATTTCTCTTTGGCATCACGCAAAAAGAGTTCAAAAGCAACGTAAATTTTTAATGTCTTTGGTCTGAGACAAAGACATTATTAAATTATGCATTAAAACGAGTTAATTTTCGGTGGTTTATTGGTTCTTTGAACTTTGAATAATTGAATGAATCTTCTTTTTCTTCGGTTTCTTGATTATGGTCTTTGTTCATTCTTTGCTTCACGTTGTTAATAATGACATTTGAGTAGCAACTCGCTATCTTTTTAATAATTTCATTTGTTCATCAATTCAAATTAATTTAATTTAAAATAATTTAAATTAGTTAAATTTAAAAATTTAAAAGTACATATTTACAAATTAAAAGCATAAATAATTCAATTCAATCTAGTTTAGAATATGAAAATAAAACAACAATTTTTATATATTAATTTAATAATTTAATTAGTTTGTAAATGGAAACTACTCAATATTCATTTAAAAAAATAATTCAAATTATTTGGATTCAGTGCAAGTCAATTTAAATGTGTCGGATGCGCACTTGTCATCCACTGCAATTAGCAGTACTGATCAGCATTACTTGGAATTTTCAACGTGTCATAAATGTCAGAAGGCCACCCCACACGCCAAGGTGGGCCTTCTGTCGGATCTAAGAAAATACTCAAAGAAATATAATTTTATCAATTAAAAAATAAAATAAATAATTAGTATAAGAAAAATTCATAACCTATCCGTCAACTGATAAAATGAATATAATCATTTCAAAGACAAAATTTTTTAACATTAAGAAATTATTGATTTTAAATAATCTAACAAAATAAGTTATATTTTGAAAATATTTATTGCTCGGGAATTTGAAAAATTTTGTCAAAATATATTCTTTTCATAAGATAATTTTAGATATTATTTTTGTTTAATTTTTTAATAGGATTCTTTTTCTTTATTTTATTTTTTTATAATTTTTTACTTTTTTAAGAATTTTCTATTAAATATTTTATTATTTTTGAAAATTATGATGAATGAAAACATCTAATTATTTTAATGAATTTTATTAAAATTCTCTGTAATTCTTCATTTGTAAAGATTTCATAAAGATGTGTTGGTTTAGTAACATTTTCAACAATTTACTTCATTTTGTATATTGAGGTGCAAGCTCTTATATCTTTTGTAATTATTTTTAAAATTAAAAGTAGTATTATTTTTATCTAATTAAAAAAATACAAACTAAATCGGCTCAAAAAAAGAAAAAACACAAATCTTATCCACATTAAGAAAAAAAATATTAAATAATTTTACATTAAATTCAATGTGATGGTCTGCTTGAACATAATTCTCAAAGGTTTAGTAACAATAGATGAGATGTGTCTCTATTTAAATTCTTAAAATATTTATAATATTTAAAGTAAAAATAAATATTATTCAAATATTAAACTTATTAACAAGTAAATATAAAATTTGAAAATATTGAAAAAATCATTTCAGATTTTATAACATTTATTTAAATTAATACAATTTGAGAAGATTTTAAAGAAATCTTTTGTAATAATTTTTGAGATAAAGATTTTTTGGATAAAAAAACCTACCTCAAGTTTTGTGAAAATTGAATTTTGAGATAGAATTTTTTGAGAGAAAGAACCTATCTTAAGTTTTGTAGACATGGTTTCAAAACCTTTACCTTTTTGGACCTGTGAAACTTGTGATCGTAGAAAGAATGTTTTGTAGTAGTTACATCTGGCAAAAATATATTTTGATACAATATTTTAACATTTTCTTTTTGTAAGACTTCTTCTGCAAACAATGCAAAAAATGAATTTTGAAAGAATTTCTTTTTAATGTGAATTAGCCATCTCATCAGGCATAGATTTCACTTGTAAAACAGAGCTTGAAATAAAAAAAACTATCAATGCATTTAACAAAGAACAAGGATTACTCCTTGAAGCATTTAAGCACATAAGTGATTCTCAAATACAAAAAGAATGCATCGACAAGCTCCTAAAATCATTAGAAGACAAACCTGAGCCTAAACCTTCATTATTACTTTCTACAAATACCAACACCTATGACCTCACAACTATTCTCAATAAAGGAAAGAAAAAAACCTAAAATATCTCTAAGATAGCTAAGATGGAAATATACATACCTTCTCTAGTGAGAGGTTTGATACCAATTTAGACAAAGCCTGTGTAGATATATTTTTAGTATTTGGTGATTTTGCAAGGATTTTCAAAAGAGAAGTCTTATGGTTTCATAAGGTTTCAAAAATTAGATATCTCGTTCTTTAGATTTAATGGTGAACTAAGACTTGAAGAAGTTTAGTTTGAAAGTTTTATAGATATAGTCCTCTTGGATTTTGGATGTTTTTCAGTCATCAATATTTTTTTTTATAATTTCTTTAACTCATGAGCTTATCGTTTAATTTATTTTCTTTTCTAGGACTCTCTTTTTTGTAATTGAAGGAGCTTCTCTTTTATTGAGAAAATAGATGACGATCTTGTAAATCCTTAAAGAATAACACATGATAAAGATGTTTTCTGCCTTTTAAAGTCACATAGATTTTTACTGGCAAAGGGGAGTATGTGATGTAGATTCCTTCCACTATTATGGTCATATGGGTCTTAAGGATAAAGTTAAGATCTTCACATAGGTCTGTCAGTAATTGTCTTTTTTTTTTTTTTTATTGAAAAGATGAAAATGCCATAACTTGGTCCGTAGGTAACCAAGCAAGAAACTACTTTTTCTCACATGGATCTGTCAGCAGTTTTCTATTAAATATCAATTTTATTTTTCATCCTAACATTCAGTAATAGTTGTGAGTCTAGTGTTTGGTTCAAATTATTTTGAAACTTCAGGACGTACTACTTCTAAAATTCCTTCTTTAGGTAAAGTTATACCTTTCCATTGAATGAATTTTGGAATAACAAGATTTGATATGGTGAGATTTATTTGTAATAAAAGGGTTTCTTCCTTTTGAGAATGAAACCTATGTTTAGAAGGAAAAACTATCATCATGGCCTTTTAATGTATCTTGTAGATAAGAGCTATTAGGACTGACTCAATATACTTGATTTGTTTTTTGTATCTAGGTTTGGTGTTATGGTTCTAAGAAAACTAACTTATCTATGTAGTTTGTTCATTTTAGGAATTTCTTGTTTAAAGACTTCCTCATCTAAAATATGTTTGGAGTTTTGGTTAATTTTGCTAATAGTTTTAGATGATGGTATTTTTTAAGCAACTAATTTGGAAGATTCTGAAACGCTAATTTTGCTCATCTGATCTTTAATGGCTTTATAAACTCAAATTTGTTTTCTTGTATTTGTTGTTGATTGAGTTTGGAGACTGGAAAGTCTTTTTTATTGAGGATAGGATATATAATCTATTTTAAGGCGTTATTTAGGTTTTATAATTGATCACAAGTCTTAGGGTCTGTCTTTTAATTTCTGATTGTTTGTTTACATAGAAAATTATATAGGACCAATGTGACTTAAATTTTGAAATAAGACCTTTTAATTCTAATTCTTGTATTTCTATTTTGTAGAATTATTCTAATTCAGTATTCATTTGGATGGTCTAACTTTTGTTCGGATTTCTTTGTCATCAATCCATTCTCATAAGGAAGACTCACTTGCCTTTTATCTAAAAAATGATCAAAACACTAAATTTTCTTTTTTCTGGCTGTAAGGAGCATAAAAATCCTCATATAAATATTTTTTATTCAGCTGAACTTTATATATATATATATAGTTCTCGTTTCTACCTGAATTGGATCTAAACCATCAATCAGTCCAGTTAAAGCCAAGGCTTCTAGAGCTGGAATCAAACTGTCTAGCGGACAATTTCGAGCCAATTCAGGCTCAAAAGAATCGGTTCGCCAGTACAATTCCGGTTCGATAAGTTTACAGGTACTGCATCACAGCGCACAGACGGCGACTAATTTTCAACATTTGCCAGCAGAAAATGAGTAGACGGCTGCAAAATGCACACAATAATTGCAAAGATCATGGGAGAGCCTAATGGTAACAGCTTCGCTGTCGCTGCTCTACTGGCTACTGACGAGGCCCTACACGCTTAGCCCATAATAGAAATTGGTTTTCGACCATACAATTTTTGGTGTACAGTGTATGTTTAACTGCTCACCGGCGGCTGTGGTCAGAATTGGAAAGTAACGTTTTGAATCATAATATAAAAAACGACGTCGATGAGGGGGCAATAAAACCCAGAATGAGAGTAATTTGGAGCCTCAAACGCAGATATTGTGGGGCCAATGGTTGGTGACCAAACGGAAAATGGCCTCCACCGCCGCACTACCTTATAAATGACAGCCGCCTGCTACTGGACCATTTGTCTAATATAATATTCCACACTCATCATTTCTTTATTAATTTCGGTGTAAATCCTCTTGGTAGCTTGATTAATGGGTCTAATCGTCTTTTTATTTTTGTTTAAAATTGGGTTTAATTATAAAATCTTATCCATTTTCTTATTATTTCAATAAATTATTATATATTATATATTTAAAAAATTTCACAAATTATTCACCAAATGCATTGCTCGATTGCAGCCAGCCATATTCAAAGTATCTCTGTTATGAGATCATCAATTATAATTGCAATATAATATTGTGAAATTATTACAAAAATTCAAAGAGAAAATACGTTTTTAATTATTTAATAGTAATAATAAAACTATTAATAAGTATATGAAAATTTATGTGCATGCAATAGCATTTTTCCTCCAAAATAAGGAGCAAATTTGGAATTGTTAACTTTCTTTTTTACGATTTTTTTAGATGAGTTTATAATTGCCAACATAGCAATCCTAATATTTTGCATTATTAGTTAGTGTTTTAATTTCATAATAAATAAATTATTAAAACAGGAGTCAAAATTCAAATTTATTAATATATTATTCTTTCCAATATTCAATATATAATACTCAATATATTAGGTAAATATGTTTCATTTCGATTCTATTTCAATTTTGTTTTCAATTCAATTTTTAAAGTACCAAAAATAAATTTATTTTAAATAAATATCAATTTAGTTTTAATTCGATTTCAATTTTCTTACTATATTTATTGGTTCAATATTTATTTTGATCTAATTTTTAATTTAATTCAAAAAAAATTCCAAGATCATGCAAAAATAGAGGTGGTAAATGAGTGAGATATAGTGGATATATGGATAGGGTGATAAATAATTTTTTTATTCATTTATGACTCATTTAATATTTAAATGAGTATTCATACTCATTTAACCTCATTTAACTCATACTCATCTATTTATTCAATTAAAATTTAAATTACTTTAGAATAAATATTTTAACTTAATTAAATATATTTCTTTTTATTTTAAAATTTGTTATTTATCACTTAAAATTTAAAATATTAATTATTTTCAATTATTTATTTTTTATGGGAAAAACTAATAAAATAGTAAAAATATCTATTAGTTTTATAATTAAAACTATTTAATTCTTATATAATTACTTTATATGATTTTAATGCAAGATAAAAAAAAATAAAAGAAGTTATTTTTTTAATAATTATTACTAATTTTTATAATTATATTATTATCATTGATTCTCTCCACGCATTGTCTTTAATTTATTTAAATCAAAACTACAATTTTCACTATTTTTTAACTAAATAGTTGGTGTGTTCTATGTGTGTGTGTGTCTATATATATATATATAAAGGACGAAGGGAAATCAAAATCTCAGTTCTCAATGTGATCTAAGGAAGAAAGACGATAAGCACATGAAATAACACTATTTTTGTCTATTTATGTCACCTCCAATGCGATGCCGACTCTCCACGCGATCTTCAACCTTTACGCCCTTCTACTCCAAATTCTTTACTTTTAACACTTTGATATTTTTATTATTATTTTTTTTTTCAGATTAAACTTATCTTCTTTTAATATAATAGTTGTGTAATGGTAATAGGACGCGATTTTTAGTTTTTAATTTTAATTTTTTTAAAAACTAGTTTATTTAATTCTGTTTTATTTTAAAAAATAAAATTAAATAAATTGAATCAGTCAAACTTTATTAAAAATATATATACTTAAAATATTTTTTTTCATTTTTTAAATATATAGTTTATTTAAATATAAATTTTTTATATTATTTATAGAAATAATAATATAATATTTATTTTTATTAATGTATATGTTTGTTTTCATTTTATAAAACTATATAAAAACTATTAAAATTATCTTGAAAAAAAAAGTATTAGATAGATGAGAACTTTTATCTACTTTATATCTACTCATACATTAATAGAATTAAGAGGATTGTTTGATATATCTAATGAGTGAAGCTGATAATTGGTTGATATCTATTTATTGATAAAATATTATTTGATAAAAATTTAAACAACAGCAGAATTTTTTTTTTTTGAAGTTATTTGTCAATCTTAGCTATTAATAGTTACTAAAAGACAAAGATACTATTTCTTTTAGATTTCCTTTATCTTTATTTTAATTATTCATATAAAATAATTTATTTTAAATTATTATACATAAATTTTATACAAAAATTATATATATATAATTTTAATTACTAAAAATATATTAACATATATAACAATTAACATTAATAAAAATAATTATTAAAATTTCATAAATATGAAATAATGATTATAATATCCTAAAATTTAAAATAATATATTATAAAGATATGTGAAAATATATTATTAATTTATTTTTTTAATATATAAAATATTAAAATTATATCCTTATTAATAATTTTACAAATTAATAATAATAGTTAAATAAAATTTACTAAATACTTAACATCAAATTGTTATTAGTTACAAGCGATCAACAACCTATGTCAATAACCTCCATCAATTACATTTATTAGTTATCCTAAACAGACACTAAGTGGATAATAATCTGTTTCAGACTCTAAATGGATAATAATCTGTTTACTTTCCATTTAAAATATCCATTTAAAATATAACTCATAGGGTAATAATATATTTATTCTCTATTTAAAATATAACTCATATATTTATCAATTATAATGGCTGCTAGTGAAGTTTGCCACCGTATGCACAAGTTGTACCTTAATGATTGACTTGCTAATAGCTACGGCTATTATGGGCCCGATGCCAACAACACTCGTATGCTGCTTCCACCCTCCCACACAAGCAATACATCCAAATGTAGAGGTGCGATCACATCAGCAACATTCATTGACGTTTATTGTAGATATTTTCCTTTTTATTGAACGATTAGGGGAACACCCCAACTATCAACTATATGTTATGTATTTTAATTTTTTAATACTAACAAAGATTGATTGGCTTAGTGAATTAATAGATTTTTTTAACTAATTGTTTCAGTAAAAATTTTCTTAAAGATCAATTTTAAAAAAATTTTGGTCTAAATGAAAAAAAATAAAAATTACAAAATCAAGTGAAATTGAATGGAGCTGATTATATATTAAGTTAGTTTTCTTATTTATATAATTCAACCAAGTAGTTTAATTAATTTATAATTGTAGTAGAGCAAAAATTACATGCTGAATAAGTTTGTTGTTTAGGTAATAACTAATGTTTTTAAAATCCGATTGAAGATTAAATTGATCAGTTAATTGATTCTCAGTTCAGCCAATTCAATTGGTCTAGATCAATAAGATATTTTATAATATATATATATATATATAATACTTTAAAATATTTAAAAATTAGAAAAAAAATATATAATATGATCAAATAATAAAAATTATTTTTACAAATTTAAAATTTGAGTAAAATAGTATAATTTTTCACAAAAATAATATAATTTTAAGTTGAACTAGTTCCGATTTTGGTCAATTTTCTCAGGTTTGATCAGTTTTTTAGGAGGATAGTTTTTAATATTGGACTGAACTGGATCGTTGATCGATTCTCAATTTCATCGATTCCGATTTAGTCCTGAAAACCATGGTAATAACAAAAATAGTGGTAGATGGTGTGTGTCTATATATATATATATATATATATGGATATATATGGATTAGATTATGAATGTAACTAGGGTTACAATATAAAAAGATATTCATATCTTTGATTGGATGAGATGACTTATAATTTTAATTTTTTAAATAAATAAAAAATTATTTTTAATTTTAAAATCGATTTTAATATTTTAAGATAATTTAATTTGAATTACTTTTAATCAAATTAGAGCCGAATCAATTTGAACGTACTTGCGAGTCAATATAAAATTAAATTTTAAATCAAGTTCAAATTAGTTTTTAAATAAGTGTAAATCAAGTTCTTAAATGGGGAGCGCCTAAACAAAAAGCAGCCTCACACATATCTGAATGTGATATAAGCGAAAGGAGAGGATCCATTTAGTGAAAATAAGATATGAAGCCAGAAAGTACAAAATGCTATATATCTAACTTTAGCTGAAGGATAAGATCGAACATATTACATATCTCATCATGCTCACCTAATAATATAAAAAGATTAAGCAAACGTCACTTTTCTGGCATGTATTTGATCCATGCTGAGAGGCAGAATATGTTGCTTTCCTAAATGTGTGCCTTTTCAGCAATAGTAAAAGCTTTAAAATTTAATTAATGTGAATAAATTAAAATTTTAATAAATATAAATAAATTGTATAATTTTTTTCGTGATTAATTCAATATAAATTATGTTCATAACATTTAATCTATATTAATATCTTTCATATAAATGATATTAATCTATATTAATATCATTAATATAAATTAATATTCTTATACAAAATTATCTTAATTTTATAAAGAAGGGCGTATGCGTATTTATATTATATTAATAACAAAATTATTAATAATTATAAATATAAAGAGTAGTTTGTGGATTAATATAATTTGGAACACATAAATCTCTTTAATATAAGTTCTTTTTATATAAAAGGAATTTTCAAAGTTACTTATTAAAGCTAATAAATTTTAATAATTAATTTTCATTTATAGAAATTTTTTTATTAAATTAAAAATAATAGAACATTTTTATAAATTAAAATTTTTTATATCAAATAAAAATTTGAGATAAATTCTAATTTGGGCTGCCACTTGCACTGCTGACGAGGGATTGTTTGACAGCTACTGGACATTAGATTTATTCTTTTTGTTTGAGGGAAAGCCACTTAAAATAGATTGAAGCATGCGTCACTTGTAAACTGTAAAATAAAAGGGTTTAATGATAATTTAAATTTAAAAATTAGTATGATTATGACTTAGATATGATTTTGACTTAAATTTTATAAATTATTAAAATAAGTTAAAATTGTAAAATTAAGTGTAATGTTAGCATAATTTATATATCTATAGTGTAATTTCTGTTGAAATTTATATAAGAAGATGATGAAATTTGATTGACATATTTTCTATGTTTATATATTTTGTGATTTTAGTCTATTATAATATTATTCATTTTAGACATGGATTGAACTAATATTACATTTAATTTTACGATTTTAATCTATTTTTGATATTTTTAAAATTTGAGTCAAAATTGTACTAATATATAAAAATTTGAATTTAAATTAGTACCAGACAAATTAAAAAATAGAACTTCCAAGTTTAATGAGCTGCATCAAATAAAAGAACAAAACACACCATGGACGATTGAGTTAGGTATCAAAGACTTGTAGGTGACAAAATGTACTTAAGCAACTATACAAGTTCTCTGCCTATAAATCCAAGCTGGTTTTACACTTAAGTTCCTTGCTTTAGATAGCCAATCAGCTATTTTGGTTGGGTTATATGTCAAGGTTTGAGAATTGCAATTCTGGAAAAATGTGACTTTGTTTTGCTCTATATAAATTGGGATTTATCTTTTAAATCAAATTAGAAGATGTAGGAAATACATAGAGAAAACTTAAATTAGTGTCAAATTTAATTTATAATTGATTTTAATAAAATAGTTATATATATATATATATATATATAGCTGTGATAATGATATTTAACACATGCGTGTGGAAAACGTTTGTACTATTTTTTATAATTAAACAATTTAAATTTCAAACATATTTTATTTGAATTAATATCAAAATTGCCACTACAATGACATTTTCATTTTAAATGTACAAAAAAGTGCCTGATTAATTATTTTTCCATCTTCTTATGCTCTAATGCTATATCTAGGCCAAATGCATTACTTCTTCCCTGAACTTTTTGCGATTGGTTATCATACCATCTCAATTTCGATTGTGACCAATTTAAGCCTTGAGCTTTTATTTTTAACCAATTTAATGGACATAATATTATTAATCACCAATTAAATGCACTTGGTGATGGGAGGAGAATGAGTGACAGACACACTCGCTGACATGAACTAATGATTGACAAATGAAACAGTTATTGCTATCCTAGTCATAATCTTCCCATGTGGGAAAAGACAAAATTAGAGAAAAGTAACCAAAAACAAAAATGTAAAACTCTCTCAATCATACTCTCATAATTGAATACCACTCATAATTGACAGAGGAAGAAATTGAAAGTGTACTGCAACAATTGATGATTCACACATAAGAACTCACATAGACATTGCAAAGTAAGTAGTGAAATTAACAATGCATTTTCACATTTTGCATGAATACAACAAGAATCTTTGATTAATGTATAAATGCATGTGGTTGTTTAGGTGTGAATATACATGGGTTTGGGGGTTTTGTTATTTTATATAAAATACTAGGGCTTTTCAATCTTTGCAACAAAAAAGAATCCTTAGTTGAAGTTGAAATGTGTGCATTTATGGTCCCTATCTCATACAAAAATCTAATGTTTTTTTGTTGCTTTGTTGAATCAGAATGGTTGATAAATTAGTTAACCGTAGGTGGCATCATGGGGGCAAAATAGTAAATGAACCATACCCTAGCTACATTAGGGGTTTGTGCATGTTGATATAGATAGGTCATTTGTGCCTAAGTTGTGGGGGTTACATTAGGTATTTAGGGTATCTTGAGGCTGAGGGAATTTGCTATAGAAGTACGAATGGAAATGGTTTTGTACAATTATATGATGATTCATGAATTCTAGATATACTGACTAGTGTGAAGAATGGAGACATGCTAGATTTATATCTTACACATTATGTGAATAAGACTGAAGTTATACATGATATTTCAGATGACGAAAGTGATGAGGAGGTTAATAGTGGTAAAGGTTGGAAAGGTTTGAGTGAACATGAAAGAAGAGTAGATGCTCAGGATGTTGACATTGGAGAGGAAAGAGCAGAATTAAGTGAGAATGAGCAAAACTCATATTCAACAAAGGATGAGGAGTATAAGGTTGGAATTGAGGAATTAGAGTCTGAAGATCTGAGTGAGAGCTGCTAAAGAAAATATTAAGTAATTCAAAGCAAATAAAAGTAGAGTGCCAACTAATCCACATGAAGAGGATTTTCCTTTAGATGAGGCAGGGATTAATGCTGGCATGAAAATGTTGTTAGAGGGAATAAGTATGCTGGGAAGATAGGAGCTGGTGAGATTTATGACAGCTTAAATTCAGATATTAAGGAGGTGAGTAAGGAAGATGAATATGAGGTTGCTTATGGGAATAAAGGGCATATAAAAGGGAAAGATCTATGCATTATGACCCTGATACTCCTGTATTAAACTGGGAGCCTAAGATGATTTTTGTGAATGCAAATCAATGTAGAGAAGCAGGTAGGAAATATGTTGTGGCTAGAGGTGTGCCACTTACCATTAGGCTTAATGAGGCTAAGAGGGTTATAGTTAAATGCAACAAACAAGGTTACCCTTAGTTATTATTAGTTAGCATAGAAGGCCATACAAAAAATTTTAATATCAAGACCTATATAATCCAATTTATAGGTGTTACAGAACAAATAGAAACAAGCTGTGCAACTCCAAGTTTACTGCAAGTTGCTTTAAGGATAGGATTTTGTCATAATCGGGAATCACTACAGGAGCCATTCAGTAGTTGTGTAAAGATGAGTTATAATTACATATGTGCTTAAAAATTTATATGAGGACAAAGATTATAGTGATTAAACGCATGGTTGGGGATTATAGGTTGAATTTACTAGATTACATGATTATTATGATGATATTAGGAGATCCAATCTTGGGACTACATGCATTGCCAAATGGAGGAGACCTGAAAATGGAAAGTAGTTGTTCCAAATATTTTATGTCTATTTTAATGCATTAAAAATGGGCTATTTGAAGGGATGTAAAAAAATATTATGGTTTGATGGATGCTTTTTAAAGGGTCATATTAAGGGACAATTGTTTGTAGTTGTGTCCAAGGATGGCAACAACCAAATGTATCCTTTGGCCTGGGCTATTGTTGAGATTGAAAATTAAAAAAATGGAAATGGTTCATTTCAACTTTGAAAATGGACTTAGGCCTCTTTAATGGTGACTCATGGACTGTGATAATTGATATGCAGAAGGTGCATACTTTAAACTCTTTATATTTTTTGTTTATAAATTTTTTGCTTGAAACTAACAAAAACTTATTATACTTTAAACTAAGAGGAATTGCCTTTAGCAGAGCACAAAATATGTTCTAAACATATTTGGCAGAATTGGAGTAAGGGATGGAAGGGTCAAGAGAGGAGGAAAAAGTTTTGGAAGACATCTTGGTCCACATTTGAGGTGTAATTCAGAGACAAGCTTAAGGAATTGGATAAGCTAGGTAATAGATGTGTGCAAGATCTATTAAACTATAATGAGACAACTTGGTATAGAGCTTACTTTAATTTTGATTGTTAATGTCACATTATGGATAATAATATGTGTGAGACTTTCAATGGGTGGATTCTAACTCATTAGTGTTACAATATAATTACAATGTTAGAAGGCATTAGAGTCTAAGTGATGAAAAGAATAAGCAAGATGAGAATTTGTTAAAACTTGGATAACAAATATATCTCCTATTGCTATATCAAAATTAGAATCATATATTGCCTATTCAATGAAATGTCACATTACATGGAATGAAGAAGTTGGTTTTGAAATCATTGATGGTGAACATGGCCACACAGTTGATTTAAAGATGCAAAAATGCACTTGTAGAGCTTGGGAGTTAAAAGGAATACCTTATGCACATGCAATATGTGATATGCATCATAGGAATTTAGAACCAACTGATTACATTTGTAAGTGGTATAGGAAAGAAACTTTCCTCAAGACATATGAACATGTGTTACAACCTATAAAGGGCATAAAGTTATGGTCAAAATCCAATAACCCTAAAATGGAGCCTCTTAAAGTGAAGAAAAAAGTTGGAAAACTAAGAATGAATAGAAGAATGGACAAAGATGAGCCAAGGAAAAAAATTAGAAGATAATCAAGAAAAGGAATTCAAACGACTTGTTCAATATGCAAACAAATTCGTCATAACAAACAAGGGTGTCAATAGAGAGCATCTGCACCACCTCAGGTGATATAACCAACTTATATCCTTATTTTTTTTTTCAAACCTAACATTTACTTTATGTTGTTTAATTATGCTTGCATATATATAAATTTATCTAGAGTGCTAATAGCAGAGATAATAGTGATTCAAATTCACAAAGAATGACTAATGGAAGAACATAAATGGATGGTTCTGCTGGGAAATATGCTTTTATTATAAGGGGTGAGATAAGAGGAAATGGTTCTAAAAGTATAATATTTGGTGATGGTCATACTACTAGGGGAAGAAATGTTAGAAGGGATCAAAGTGGGTGTAGGAATTTTACTTCTGTAAATTCATCTTGTGTAAATACTCCTAGTGCACCATGTAGTCAGGACACTTCAAATTCCAACAAAGGAAAAGGTGTGGCTTTTCAACAAGGAAATACAAGATCAACATCACCTTCACCAATGCCCCATCCAAATAAGATTCCAAAAGCACATAAAGGAGTTGGCCTTAGATATGATGGCAGAACTAGGGGGTAATTGGTTTTCATGTAAGTAATCTAGATCTTTGTTTATTTTGTTTAATTTTATGCCTTAAATGTCTTAGTTTTTTTTTTTAGTCTACTTATGGTCCATCAAGAGTTATCGTTCCACCTACCATTAAAAGATCAAGTAAGGTCAACATTGACCTTAGGTTCAAGCCACATGGTCTCAAATGACAAAACAAGCCAGCAGTCACTTTTAGACAACTGCAATAACAAAGGGATATAGAAATGATGAATATGAGGCAAAATCCTAATAATGCTGCCTAAATTGGATTTCAAGTGAATGCAAGTCAAGCAACATCACAAGGAAGTAATGTTCCAACACATGGAAGCACACAGTAGAGTTTAAATTTTGCAAATTCAACTTGGAATTATTAGAATTCTAAATATTTATCTTTGTAACGTAAATTGTTTAACGTACTTATTATTTAGTTTAAATATGTGGCAAATCACATAATATTTAGGTTGTTATTATACTGTTAATGTGATTTGCAATTATGATATTTTGTTACCTTATCAGAATTAGTATTTTGATGTTGACATTTTGTTAATTTATGAAAATTATTTTAAATTTCGAGTTTGTTAGGAGCAAATCAATTCATCTCTTTCACACTTTGATATTTTCTTATTAGCAATATCATTATGGTACCCATTTTGTTCTCAACAAATTATTTTACTTCATTACAGGACACCATTTGATATTTTGTTTCTAAAATATATCAATTCTATTGAATTCAAATTGAAAACTCTATTTTGACTGCAAATTGAAACTTTATTTCTATTCCTACATCAATGTGATTACAATAACAAAATATAACAGTTCATTGAATCCAAATTGAAACTGAAATTGCTACATCAGTTCAATTACAAGAACAAAATATATCTCCCATCAATATTCATTACATCTGCAACAGTAAGTGATTCTATCAGCAAATATAATATACTCAAACTATTAATTCATCTAAATTTCTCCTTTAACTTCACACAAATAAGAACGATTACACCATCTAATAACCACTTTAACAGTCCATTCCTCAAATTTTTTTCTTTCATTTATCAGCTCTTTCAACACTATAATCACTTGCTTTAGATGTTCTTCAATTGGAAGGTTTAACCACATATAGAAGTTGCAAGTTCCTCTTCTCTACTTCAAAAGTAACCCACAACATTTGTTGCAAATTACATAAGAAATTAATTAAAACTAGAAAAAACACAATTGAGCTTACCCTAAATTTGGAATAACTAAAAAACCTTCTTCCAGGATTCAAATCAATCCATGAACAACTCAATGCAACAACCTTTCCACAATTGCAGTATGGGATTGCTAAGTCCATGATATTCTAATTTCTCTTATTCAAAGAAAAAAACCAACAATTACAATTTTTCATTGTTAATTTCATATCTTTCACTCTCCAAATGGCCATATTTAAAGCTAAAGAGAACACTAACAACTTTATTTTGAAGTGAAAGTTGCAAGAGTAACGCAAATAAGAGAGAGAGAGAGAGAGAGAGAGAGAGAGAGAGAGAGAGAGAGAGAGAGAGAGTGAGAGGGAGGGAGAGAGAAGGCCACTAGATATTTAGGGATTAACCTTTGTAAAAATTGTTTAATCTAGTAGAACCTATTAATTTACTTTTATTAATATTTGATTAGGGAGACTCAACATATTTGGATCTATTAGCGTCATACACTAATAATTAAAAATGAGTAAATTTCCATTTTAATAGAAAAATTTATCCAATTGAATTAATATATTTTTTTATAATTTTTTGTAAATTTAATTCAAATTTCAAAATAAATTAATTCTTTTTTGAAACTTTATTTTTTGAAATTAATTTCTTTCAATTCTATCAGATTAAGCTATTTGTCGTTAAATTATTTTTTAGAATTAATTTCGTTTGGTTCTATCGATTAAGTTATTCGTTGTTAAAAATTAATTTTTTTGAAATTAAAATTTATTGATTATATCAAACTAACTATTCATCAAAAAATTATAGATTTGTAACTCTATATGCACTTATCTTTGAAAATATAAGTGCATTTAGTAAGTTACGCATCACTCTTCTATATTAAGTTGCTATAATTGACTATAGTAAGCATCCATAAACTAATTTAATATTGGCTTTGGACCTTAATCAAATTACTACTCATGAATTTATTCTTGAAAAACATTCAAAATTATTAAAAAATTAGACTAAATTCTTAAAAAATAAAAAAAATAGAAAAATCACTGAATTCATATAATTATTATAAGTTCTTCATGATCGAACAATATTTCTATTGAATTGCATCTTGTAATATTTTAATCGACTAAATTATTAAAAATACTAAAAATTAGAAAAATCTTCGATTTTCTATAATTATTAGTTCCTACAAAAATAATAAAAATTTAAAAAATCTTTGATTTCATATAATTATTATAATTGTCTTTGAAACATGACATAATTCTAATTGACTAAATTCTTAAAAAAACTACAAATTAAAAAATCTTCAATTTCATATGATTACTAAAATTATTAAAATTATTAGAATTCTTTTAAAAATAAAAATTAAGAAAATTTTCTATTTCGTATATCTATTATAATTTTCTTTGAAACTGAATATAATTGTATCAAATTGTATCAAATTGCATCCGCAATGCACTGATCAAATAAATTCTTAAAAAAACACTAAAATTAAAAAATTTTTTGATTTTGTATACTTATTAGAATTTGTAAAATTCTTAGAATTTTCTTACTAAACACTTCAAATTATGAAAAATCTCTAATTTCATATAATTATTGGTTTTTTTGGGATCAAACATAATTCTATCTAATTGATAGTCGTAATACCTTAATAGATTAAATTATTAAAAAATATTAAAAATTAGAAAATCTTCAATTTTTTATACTTATTAAAATTCTCAAAATTATTATAATTTACTTAATCAATAAAAAATTAGAAAAATTGCCTATTTCGTATAATTATTATAATTTTCTTTGATACCAAACAATAATTCTATCATATTACTACTTTGATGCCCTAATCATCTAAATTCTTTTAAAACACTAGAGATTAAAATTTTCTTTGATTTCATATACTTATTAGAATTTTTAAAGTTATTAAAATTTCTTGAAACACACTAAAAATTAAAAAAGGCACCGATTTCGTATAATTATTATAATTTTCTTTGAGATCAGACAATATATCTATAGAATTGCTAGTTGCAATATTCTAATCAACTAAATTCTTAAAAAACACTACAAATGTGAAAAATCTTCAATTTTGTATACTTATTATAATTCTTGAAATTATTAGAATTTTCTTAAAAAACACTAAAAATTAGAAAAAAAAATCTTTGATTTCATATAGTTATTAAAATTATTAAAAAATTTTCTAAAAAAGTAAAATTAACAAAATTTTCGATTTTGTATAATTACTATAATTTTTTTAAGATCGAACATAATTCTATCAAATTACATTTCATGATACCCTAATTGACTAAATTCTTAAAAATACTAAAAGTTAGAAAAATCTTTGATTTCATATACTTATTAGAATTTTTAAAATTCTTAGAATTTTCTTGATAAATAAAAAATTAGAAAAAATACCGATTTTATATAATTATTATAATTTTCGTCAATACTAGATAATAATTCTACCATATTACTACTTTTAATGTCTAATCGTCTGAATTGTTAAAAAAACACTAAAGATTAAAATTTTCTTCGATTTTATACACTTATTATAATTTTAAAAATTATTAAAATTTTCTTAAAAATAAAAAAATTATAAAAAATTACTTATTTTGTATAATTATTATAATTTTCTTTGTGACTAGATATCTATGGAATTGTTACTCGCAATGCTCTGATCAATTAAATTTTTAAAACACAATAGATTAGAAAAATCTTTGATTTTGTATACTTATTATAATTCTTGAAATTATTAGAATTTTCTTAATAAATACTAAAAATTACAAAAATCTTTGTTTTTGTATTATAATTCTCAAAATTATTTTATTGGATTGATATTCTTGATGCCCTAATTGCTTAAATTATTAGACAAACACTAACTAATATGAGAATCTCTAAATTCGTATATTTTTTAAAGTCTTAAAATTATTAGAATTTTCTTAATAGACACTTAAAATTATAAAAAAAAAATCTCCAATAATTCTTAGATTTCTTAAGATTATTATAATTTCCTTCATATAATTATTAGAATTCTTAAAATTATTAGAATTTTCTAGTAAATAAAAAAGAGGAAAATTGTCAATTTCGCATAATTATTATAATTTTCTTCACGACGGATAAAATTATATTGGATTGATAATTGTTATGCCTTAATTGGCTAAATTATTAAAAAAAACACTAACGATTAAAAAAGATCTTGATTTTATATACTTATTAGAATTTGTAAAATTATTATATTTTTTAATACACACTTAAAATTAGAAAAAATACCAATTTCATATAATTAATATAATTTTCATCGCAATTGGACATAATTATATTGGATTGATACTCGTAATGCCCTAGTCGCTTAATTATTAAAAGCACTAAAAATTATAAAAATTTTCAATTTCGTTTACTTATTAGAATTCTTAAAATTATTATAATTTTTTTAATCAACACTAAAAATTAGAAAAAATCTTTGATTTCTAATAGTTATTATAATCCTTAAAATTATTATAGTTTTTTTAATACACACTTAAAATTAAAAAAATAGTTGATTTCGTATAATTATTATAATTTTTTCACGACCAGATATGATTCTATTGAATTAATACTTGTGATTCTTTAATCATTTAAATTATAAAAAAAATACTAACAATTAGAAAATTTTCAATTTTTATACTTTTTAGAATTCTTAAAATTATTAAAATTTTTTAATAAACAATAAAAATTAAAAAATCTCTAATTTCATATACTTATTATAATCATTTAGATTATTATAATTTTTTAATATACACTTAAAATAAAATATCATGCATTATTGCTCATAAATATTAAGAAATAAAAAATTATGCAGCAATGAATGAAATTGACTTAAGAACAAAAATAACTAATGTATGAAGCGAAATAATATCTTATTTCTTTCAAATACTTTTAAGCTTCTCTCTAATATTTATAAAGATATTATTATATTTATATATCATTGCATTAAATGCGGGTCAATTTGATTCTCATACTATTTTTAAATCAATTATTTTATATTTTTAAATCTAATCATTTTACAAAGACAAGAAAATATTTTATAATTATTTAAAACTAGTCATCTAATAATGAATAACTTTCTCTAAAATTTGACCTCGTGACAATACTATTAGACGTGGACTAGGTGGTTATCTTGGAAAATTCTATATTATCCGCGCACTTCAATCATTGTCGCTTTCATTGGAGCCTTAATGGAGCCGCAATGCACTTTTTTTTTTTTTTTTTTTTTTTTGAGAAGACAGGCATAGGTTTGGTAACATGTATCGCTTCTATTTTAATGACATTGATGAGACTTTTTTTTTTTTTTTAAAATATGGTTCATTTATATACATAAAAAATTTTAACCATTTATCAACCTATACTTAATTTGAAACATAACCAAAACAAAAAAAAAAGATTTAAATTAGTTTGGTTTCGGTTTAAATCCGAGCCAAAATCGACCCCTGGTCATCTCTATTTGAAATATAACATTAAAATAACAATAAAAAAAAGTATGAAGAACTAAAAATTAGTTTTCATAAGCCCAATTTCCTTATGAAATGAAAATAAAAATAATTTAATTTTTTAAATGGTACATATGTGAAAATAGAAATTTTTTTTGGTGTATTAAAATTGTAAGCTAATAATTTTTTTGGGGGGAAGAAATCAGTTTTTAAAAGAGTGATTTCTGATTCAAAACCTCTACATAGTTTAATAAGCTCTGTAATTTAAAAGTTAGAGATTTTTGGTTTAAAAAAATGAAAAAAAAGTTAAAATTGACTGATATCCTACTTTAAGATGTTGCAACATTATATAAAAATTACAATTTAAAATAGTAATTTCTAGTTCAACAAAAGACAGAAAAAAAAAACAAATGATTAATATTCGACTTTAAAAGGTTATAATTATATAACTAGACATTCAAACTGAAAATATTGATATTTTATTTTAAAAATAGAAAAATATCAATAAATTGAAAATGGCCAAAAAAAAAATTACATAAGTTTATCTAATTTTGAAATTTTTTATGAAATAAAATGTATCATTTAATAAAAAGAAAATCATATCACATTTATATTTTTAATAAAACTAACAGCAAAAATACTTAGATCTAATATTATAAAATGATGAATATATTAAACTGCCATTTGAGATTCCTTTTGATATAAAATTAAAAATTATTTGATGGTTTTACATCTTTTTTTTTTAGAACTTCTTATAAAAATATCATGTTTATCTTGCTATAAGTATCGACAACAATCCAAAACTAATAACTATTAATCTTCAAATTATATAAAAATAAATACAAAAATTGCTCTGTACAATGAAAATTAAAAGAAAATACTATTAAATCTAGATAACATATCTGGGTTTGTTGAAAGGATACAAAAACATAAGAGAAAATACTAACATTGACCTACCAACAGCAGTCTTAGAACAAGATAAAGAAATAGAAAGCTCTGCATATTTCTTAAAAAAATTTAAAATACAATATTTTATTCTTATTGAAGCTCACATTATATGAACAAAAACACCACGACTTGTAAAAAAAAAAAAAAAAAATTCTACTTCAAATAATATTTATTAACTTTGATCATAATCTATGATTATTAGATGAAATATTATTAAATTTTATGAATCTATAAATTTATTACTTTTTTCACAAAAGGAAAATTATATTAAACAAGCCAAGAATCAAAGTACAATAAATTAATTAATTCACTAGATAGACAAGAGATCGAAGTAAAAGGTAGGCTCTCTTTTCTTAATCTATATTTATTATGCTTAACTCATAATAAATTTATTTTTTAATATATTGATTTTAATTCTAAATACATAAAAAATAAATTTAAATTTCAAATAAACACTGAGATTAACATATGTACTCATTATGCATTCATGAATCAATTTGTCAATGAGATAGTTGAACAACAAAAAACATTAAATTCTTCTGTGTTATGAGCTTCTACACGAAATTTATTAGTCACCTAAAACGAATTGTATATAACTAATTGATGACGCAATTAAGAGCTTCGACATGAAAGTTACATACTGATAACTTGAATAAAAAAACCAAATAATATTGTGGTAAAAAGACATTTTTCACATAAAATTTAAATAAAGGACAGTTCAAATTTAAAGAGGAATTTTATTATAAGATTTTGTTTTCGGTATGATTAACAGTGACAGTTTTTGTCATCACTCAAAATTTGATTGCAACTCAATTAAATTTGATAAAAATTTTAAAATAACCCAAATTTGAAATAGATTGAAAATTTTGAATTAAATCTGATCAATCCTAACTGAATCACAAGTTAATTCAGCATTTCTCTAACCTGAATGGATATGATTTAAATTATTAAAATATTCAAATTTTATTTTAAAATAAAATAATATATTTTTGTTAAAAATTTAAAATTGAGTGATACGAACTGGTCCTATCTAAAAATTAAAAAATGACTCAAAAATATCTTGAATTCTTTTTTATATATTGGTCTAATAACTTTATTCAACCTCAATTCGAAATAATTCTCTTTTGACTCGCCTAAAAAATAATTTGAAATTGACTCAACTAAAAAATAATGCCCTATCTTCAGTCTCTAAGTATGATTTATAATAAGTGACTTTTAGTTTATGGTATGGTATTTGATTTTATTAAGCAATTTTTAGTTTATTGAATTTTATTTTACTAAAAAATTACTTATTACAATTTGTAATTTAAACTAAATATTAGTACTATTTAATAAAATAATTTATTATTCGCATTTACTTTGTGCACCAAAAAAGAGAATTGAATTGATGAGAAATTTAAATTTTGATGGAAACACAAACAATTAAAAGATAGAGGACAGAGAAGAGAGAAATCAAGACACAAGATTTATAGTGTTTCAAGTATTAACCAACTCTATGTTCACTCCCCAATTCACCAATTAGATATTTTACTAACTTAGTGTTTTGGCTCACACCCAACTCTAATTACACTTTGTGTTTATGGCTAACACAAAATCATACAAGATTTTTGCTCACACAAGCCTCACTCTAAAATCCAAATTCCAAGTATTTAAGGCTTACACTTAATCTTTTACAAACAATCAATAGCTCTTAATAAACAAAGTATAAAGCAATAAAGAGAGAGAGGCTTGAAAATTAAATTTATAAGAGTTTGGACACAATAAATGACTATCTTATTGCATTCAAGGCTATTTAGTGGAGTATTTATAGTTTATAACTATTTGTTACTAATAAAACTATCTTTATATCTCCAATATTTAGTAGGTAACAATTGGCGCGAGGGGGTGGGGCTTGGGTATGGGGTCTCTTTTCAATAAAAACAAAGTGTTGCTATTCAAATAGTTGTGGAAGCTTCAGGATAATCAACAAGCACTATGGAAGATAGTCATTATTGATAAATATGGCAAAACCCAAAGAATTAAATGCATGGAAGGTAGCTACAAATCACAAGTGTGGGAGGATATATGTCATGTACCGAGTAATGGCGAAGTTATCCATCAGATGATCAAAGATGGTGTGGGTTATTGGGTGGGGAAAGGTGTAGTGTGAGGAGAATCCACTCAAAACTTTAATCCTAAGATTGTACGCTCTTACCACAAACAAAGAGGCCAACATTAGGGAGATGGGTGATTGGGACGGAGACACATGGATATGAAAGTTACAATGGAGAAGGTACCTATTCGTATGGGAAAGCGATTTTCTTAATAACTTGACACTTTTACAACATAAGACTCCTTATAAAGACTTAGAGGACAAGATCATATGGAAGCACGAACTAAGGGGATTCTTTTCGGTCAAATCTTTCTGCAAAACTTTGGAGGAGAGAAATATCACGGACCACTCTGGTGTCATCCTAAAGATATTCAAAGGTATCACAATCCCAAAGGTTGAACTATTGGTCTGACAGGTTTACATTAATCGGGCCATCACCAGAAGTCTATTATCATCATATGGCATCATTGACCTTGGCTCCTCTGTGATGAACCTGATGAATCTACAAATCATCTGTTCCTGTAGTGTTCATCACTTGGTCAATATGGAGCAGTGTTATAGAATGGTGCAAAACCAAATGGATAGCTTTTCAATCCTTTAAAGCCCATTTTGCTTAATGGCCTCATTTGGTGCAAGAAAAGAAATAGAGCAAATTTTAGATTACTTATTTCTACTCTATCGTGTGGTCTATTTAGCTACATCGCAATAGGAGAATATACGAGAATGAAGTGGTTAATTGAAGAACACTAGTTGAGACCATCATAATTAGATCGATCAACTAGTTCAATGCATTGAATAAAGATTTTAAGGTTCTAATCAGACAAGTTATGGAGTCTTCTTCGATTATTAAAGCATGGTGTAACGAGAAGGTTAATATAACAAAGCTACAATGGATTCCACCACTAGACAATGAGATAAAATTGAATATAGATGGTTCCTTTCAATCAACCAACAAAAAGGGAGGTATATGAGGTGTTCTTAAAAGAGCTAATGGTTGTTTTCTAGCAATTTCTCACTATCTTGCAAAGTTAATGATGCTTTAAAAGCATAAATTAAGGCCATTTTAAAAGCATGATAACTCTTTTAAGAAATTATAGACTCTCATATCAAAATCATAATTGAAACAAACTCAGTAGTTGCTTTGGATTATGTCTTAAGCAATTTTTTAGGGAAGGCTTCATACTACACATGGAAACATATCCTCAAAATCAAGAAATATATCAATCTCAAGAACAACATTTGTGTGTCTAGTATAGCAGGGGAGATGAATTGTATAACAAATCACTTAGCTAAAAATGTTGCTGATAGCCTAAAGAATTTCATAGCTTGGTTTTGATGATACCCATTAGAAGATGCTAGTCCACTCCAATTGTAGATGGGTATGTCTGCATCTTAGGTATGTTATAGTATCACGATCATGCTCTACGTAAAGTAGCCTGGTTGTTATACTACTAGTTATTGTAAGCTTGTCTACATATTTGTTTGTATTATGAGGTTTGGAATTTTTTCACATACTTTAGGGTGCTTAGGCTTCTGGGTGCATTAGGAAAGCCTATTGGCTTGGGTAGTTTGGTTCCCCTATGTTATGTTTTTTTTTTCATTCTAATATAATAAAATATTTTATTCTCCTACATTTAATGCTTATTAGACAAATTTCATGGTGAAGGCACCTCAATCGCGGTTGCGATCCATATTTAGTACTTAGGATTATATTTTCATAATCAAGAACTTTAGTCGAGTTTAACGGCTAGTGACATGTGGTGTTTAATTATTAGTTTTCTTGGAACTAGTTGTCGAAATGCTCCACTTTGTTTATAAGTCTTAGTCGCAATATGAGAGTCACAGTCGCAATTCATGATCACACTTGATTAGTGGGACGCAAACCTCACTGCAAACTAGCTTGGACTTTTTGGTTCAACCTTGAATCTTGGTCGTAGTCATGCCTTCTTGCTCGCAGTTGTGATCTTCAATAATGGCTTCTTAGACATGTGACACGCTTCAACTAGGTTTCAGTGACTGTTAGAGTTGTTTTTCTTAAAGTTTGAAGATTGCGGTTACTACTTGGATGCGAATCTGATGGCAAATTAAACTAGAGTTTTTAGTTTTATTTTTAAGCTTGATAGTAGCTGCAACTTGGCATATAATGGTCACGGCTGAATTCTTGATCATGATCTTTTTGTCTTGGATGCGATTTAAAAGTTAGTTTTTGTGACTTCGAGTTTCACTTCCTTTTTGACTTTCTATCTCATTGCAATCTTAACTTCTACAAAAACAACACTTAGCACATGTATCAATACCTTTTAATCTATGTTGTCAAGATAAATAGAACGAGGTTTGACCAATTTTGTCCAACAATTCGACTAAGTATGAGATGACTTACAACTTTAATAAATAAAATCATTGTTAAAAAAAATGAAACTTATTCAAAGACCTTTGAATTTTATTTATTTTTGCTATCTAACTCTTTAATTTTAAAATGCAATTTTCAGTCCTTTCAATAATGTGTGCAAGTTATAACATATCAACATCTCAACAATGTAAAATATCTCGAGAAAATAATATCATTCGCATAAAATGATGCATTATTCTCATTGCTAATGAATTAGTAACAAAGAAATTGATTCAATAAATGTGTGAAGTTAGACAAGTTAAAAGTTATATTTTAAAGTTAGAAGACTAAATAAAAAAAATAAAATTCAGAGGACCCAAATAGATTTTTGAAAATATTTTATAAGTTGGTGATATATGCAAGATAATAGACAATAAAACTTTTGTAACTTAGAATAATGACTAAATTTCAGCTATGATGTACAAAAATTTTAAAAGTTAATAGTAAAGTATATAACATTTATTTCATTTCTTGAAACTATATATATTTTCAATTGTTTAACATAAAACATTCTTATTTTCATTCTTACCTTTTTATTTTTCAAAATTTAATTTTTGTCCATAAAACTTATCAATAGCCTTTTAAAGAAATCTGAAGATTTAAGTCCTTCAACCTAAACTTACTTTTAAACTCTTATACTATTCAAGGGGAGCCTACTCTCTAAAGGCATAACTAAGAGTTACTTAAGGAATAAAGCCTAAAAATCTTTTTTTTTCTTGAGAAAATAATTCTCAAATTCACTATGTCTTAGAGTTATTTCTTCTAAGTATTTAGAAAAATAGTAACACTAATATTTAACAATTCTATTATTGGGTCCTGTAAAATCTGTGAGCTAAAAAAAATAATAAGGATAAGGATAATTAGTTTTTGGTTTAGAGCCCTTACTGGACATCTAATGAATATGTAAAAGCTCCAAGCGTTGCTAGATATCGAAATTTGTTAAATTCAAGCTCCTAATCTAAAAATAAAAGATCTTTTCAATCTTGTAATCATAGTCTATATAGTTAATATTTTACTAAAATTTTGCTCATACAAGGTAAATATAGGATCTTACAATCTCAAAATTGCACTTAATTCCTAGCTCCTAGCTTCTGTTAATGTTAATCCTTTAAGCCAATCATTATTTATAGAACAACTAAATGACTTAAATATCAAATATCAAAAGATATGTACTTTAGTGTGAATAGTGATCCACCAAATTTCTATAATAATTTTAGCTTATCTCTACACTGGTCACTGATAATACTAATAAGTGGTTAAAGGTTCTTTTATATTATGAATGCTCTTATGCTTTTATTGACACTAGGAACTTATAGTAACACCTTTTATTTTAGATTGTAGTGAAGATTCAAAAGGTATATAATAGCACAACTCATAGAGAAAGATCAAGATGAAACTTTGACTTTATTTATACTCCTTTAGCTCAATTAAGGAGGAGCTATTGATAGAGGATTTACATATGCTTGTGTCCTTAGCACTATTCATTAGTTCATAAGTAAAACAATTGAACATGCAATAATTAAAGACACAAACAAACTATAAGACGAATAACCGATATCTATAGGACTATTTTCTAGCTATATACAAGATAATTATTTATAGAATCTTATCTTATAGATAAGATAAGTAAGTTCTTCTCTTTTAGCTCCACAGATTGATGACATATATCCTTATCTTCTGCAGTTGCTATAAGAAAAGAAAATTTTCATTTATCACGTTAAGACTAATGTCATGGATGACATTTCTAGTCACTCCATTTGTGAGATAGACTTTGGGAGGTCCATTTTCATCTTTGTATCTTTCCTTTTCTCTATGTTATCCTTTAACGACAACTTCTTTGAACTTGATAACCTTCTTCCATATCTCAAAGTTTTATTTTTAAAATTCAAACTAGTATCTTTACATGCTACTACTAGCCTTAAACTAATTTTCTTGCTTCTTTGTGCCCCCATGCAAATACCTCTAATTCAGTATCTATAATATCTTAGGACCATGTGATTATGAATATTTTACTATCTCTGAGAATGACATAATTTTGGTCATACATCATATTCTTAAAAAAAATGCTTGAGGAAATCTATATGAAAGACTATATATTAATTTTGATTTATTATACATTCTTTATCTGACCTTCATAGCTTGTTTATCTGTCTTCCTTGGTTCTATAAGCTATCTCAATGACACAAGACAAAGTTTCTATATTTAATAAAGATATCGAATTCTACCATCCTCTTCATATTATATAATAGTATTGGTAAATTGGATTGTAACAAAATTAAGTGTATTTGTTAAAAAATCTTAAAGCTACTTGTATAATTTTAGGGAATGATGAGCATAGAGACTTATCGTCTTTATTAACTTTAAGCATCACTTTTAGGCTAGCTTTAGTAAGCATGAGACTTTTTTTTTTCTTACCATGTATGATTTAATTTGTAGAACTAGCCACCTATAAGATTACCAAAGAACTAAATGGATGTAACAAAGAGCACTCATGGAGAGAGCAATTTATCGAATTAACTATCTTTTTCTATACATAGTAGATTAAGTCAACAGGAAATAGTCTAATCATTTTTGCATGAAGATTCCTCTTATATGAAACTTGTTGGAGAAATTCTTCTTTATCTGTCTGACATATGTCAAATTAACATTTTAAAGTTCTAATGTATTAGACAACTTCATCTGCAAAATGTTGGATTTATTAGAGAACATTTTTTAAGATGCCTCTTTTATGTCCTACACAAATTATAGATTCGTCTTCTAAAAGATTAAGTATTTTAACGTCTTTTGAAAAGTATCAAGTCCTAAGGACCTCAGGAATTCATTATTCCTACATGAATTGAAGAAGTTTCTTATGATATTTATCATTAGCTTCTTTGTGATTTCCATCACCACGGTCTATATCCTCTTTCATTATGACTTTTAGAACATTAAACTTTGGATCTTACTTTAGTTCTATGATCATAGATTTCTGTATGAGTTCATCTAGTAAATCTTCATTAAGTCATAATCAAAACCTTTTTCTTTGAAGTTTTCATCATACTCTCTCTTTATAGGAGATGGATCTTACTAGTACTTTCACTAGTCTAGTAACTTAAAAAGCCACCACTCATAGGTATTTAGCTATTACAGCTCTCCTTTTATAAAGGAGTTGGGCTTTCATCCTAAATTATCTAATGCATCATTACTTTTAATGTCATGGTCAATCCAAGCTTGTTGAGGAACTTTTGTAGAAACGCCTAGTTAGTAGTAGATTTCTCAAAATACTCTATACTTGAAATTTAAAATTGTGTTTGAGACATTAAGGTTGTCCCCTTTGTTTTATCATCCTTTGAACTTAAGGTTTTTTTTGTCTTTTTTTGTTAGCTTTGGTAGTGCTAACTAGTTTTTTCAAACTCGTTGTTATAGACTTTCCTAGACATTCAAAAATAAAGTGTCCTTGATGTTTACACAATAAATATCTTGATGTCTCTGTTCTTCTTCTCCTGGGTATTAGGACATTGGTTTCAAGTATACCCCTCATTATTGCATTCCAACATACTTTATTTTTGGTAGCAAGATGCGTATACCAAATTAGATAATTCATGAGAAAAAGAATTAGCTATTATATTTTTATCAAAAGGAATATATTCAATATCAAACCTATAATAACTAAATTATTCTTGCGGCTTCAAGAGTCTCGTTTGCTAGTCTATTTGAAGTTCAAATTTATAAACCTTTTTAGGTATGTTGAATCTGTATTGGGTACAAACTTTATTTAAGCCAAAAAGATGTAAAATGCTTTGATACCATTTTTTTTCCAGCTAATACATCCTTTTCATGGATCATATATCTAATTTATGCTCCTTTAAAAGTTCTAGATCAATATTTATATATTTGTTCTTGTATTCTTTATTTAATTTTTAGCCTTATACCCTAACACTTATCTGAAGCATTTATCTTCAAGACTAACTCATTTGCATCAAAAGTTGAACTTAAATAAGACAAATCTTATTTTTTTATTTTTTTTTACCTTTTTGGTAGCTTGAATGTCTTCATCATCCCAAAATTAAGGATTTTTATAAAAAAAAAATTTCTTAACGTGAGCACCTTGAGTTTCACTCGAACTAGTGAAATCTTACTTGTGACTCCATCATTTTATTGATCAAGGGGATCAAGAGGATGAGACTCTTTACGTTGGTAGTAACCCTAAGGTGTGGTGCATGATTGGACCATTTGGGGATCCTTTTAGGTCTTGTGCAATTTCAAAGCCCTAAGTTTCAAAATGGTGGTTATCACGGAACCAAAAGTGGGACAATAAATTGGTACCATCCTAAGGAAATATGGAGTCGCCACCCAACTTTGGTCAGGATAAGAATCCGAAGAAAAAATCTGAACCTAATCTAAGTTAATTAGAATGCCCATTTTGTCTTCGCCATCATAGATCAAATTCCAAAATTGGGTATGACTCAAGGAAGAGATTAGCCACCACTGAACATCCTGGATATTGGGATCCGACTTTCAGATATCTTTAGTTTACTTTTAGCATTTTAGCATGTGCATATGCGCAATACAAAAAGCGACCCACTCCCAGCAGTCATGACGACCCACTATACTCAGCACTGGCAACTTGCTCCCACCACTTCCAAGTCAATTTTAAATATTCTTCTCTCATTTTTTTTAGATTTTTTTTTTGGATTTAATGAGTATTTTTATTGGGTATTTTTATTGAAAATTTGATTGCTATAGTTATTAGTAATCTATCTAACTGTTTATATAACTACTGTAATATTTATTGTTGTTTTTCCCTTTTCCATTTTTATTATAATAGTTTTTTATTGCATTATAGTGGGATTTTATTGTTATCTTTTAGATCTTCAAGACCAAACGAAGGATAATAAAAGATTTGATTTTTTTTATTTTGATAATAAAAGCTTTTGTAGCAATTTATATGTATTATTCTTTAAAAAATTATTGAGTTCCATAAAAATGAAAAAAAAAAAAGAAGAAAAAAGATTGCTGAGGAAATTAAAAATGAAAAAAAGTGAATGACATTTTTTTTTATTTTGAATGAATTTTCTACTATTAATTTTGATTATGAAATTTACAGATAATTAATATTTGACTGATTATTATCATCTTATTTAATTTTTATAATTAATATTGACTTAGATAATTATCTTTGCCAGTATTTTTTTATATGATTTCATAATTAGTTGCTTCAATATTTATTATAAATGTATACATGTAAGAAAAAATATTCATAAAGACGTTTCTATATTTTTTATATTTACATGTTTCTTCATATTTCATTTCTTTTCATGCTCTCTCTCTCTCTCTCTCTCTCTCTCTCTCTATATATATATATATATATATATATATATATATATATATATATATATAAGAACAGTTTCTAGTTCAGTGTTTTCAAAATCAAAGAAAATTAGTTGATTGGATTGATAATCAATTAGTAATTCAATTTGATTAGAAATTGAAAAAACTAATTAATCAAAAATCAATTAAAATCAAAATTAGATGATTCTATTTAAAATTATATCATTGTATAAACTAATTAAAAAATATCTAAATTTATACTATTTTACTTAGTTTGATTATTAAAAATATTTTTTTATTATTTATTATATTATACTTTTTTTGTGATTTTAATTTTTCGAAGCATTATCTACAATTTTTTCAAAATTAAATCAAATTAGTTGATTTGATTGATAATCAGTTAGTAATTCAATTTGATTAGAGATAAAAAAAAAACTAATTAGTTAAAAAATAATTAAAATCATAATCAAATGATTCAATTTAAAATTATATTATTTTGTAAAATAATTAAAACATATCTAAAGTTGTGCTATTTTACTAGGTTTAAATATTAAAATTATTTTTTATTATTTTATTATATTATACTTTTTTGTGATTTTAATTTTGGAAGTATTATATATTTAAATTTTTTTAATAAAAAGTAAATATTAAACTGAATCGATTCAACTAATCAAACCGATTGAATTATAAACTAAAACTAACCAGCAACGTCAATTATAAAAACATTATTCTAGTCAAATGTCATATCACGGCCATTTTGAAATCATGTTTCAGATTATATATATATATGTGTGTGTAAACTAATACTAAAGCCCATTGGTTGCTCACATCTTTGCTCTAATTAAAAGCAACTCAATTATATAAAAACCTAATCAATACTTAAGAAAAAGAAATTTTAGATTATTTGTCTAAAATTAATTATAGGGTAACTTGTAATTTTGGTGGCTAAATTTTTTAATTTTTTCTATTTTGATGTCTAGACAAATTTTTTTGTTCAATCAAGTGTCTAAACTAGTAAAATCATTTTTAATGTGATGTTGTCTATGATTTAAACGAGCAAAATCAGTAACTCAATTACATTCATGTGATTTGATTTCAAATTCTGTATATTATTTTAACTAATTATGTATCTGAAATTTAGATAAAAAAATTCACTTTTACATATAAAATTTATTCATTTTTTTGTTTATTTTTTGTATATATTTTAAACAAATCCTATAATGATAGAAATAAAATTTGAATTTAAAATAAATAAATTTTGTATTTAAAGTGAAAAAACCATATATCTATACATAATTAATTGAAATAATATGTAGAATTTAATATTAGATCATATGGATTTTTACGTGATAATCATTGGTCATTTAAATTGAAGAAAAACACTGCATTGAAAATGATTTTATTAGTTCAGAAAATCTTTAAATATCAAAATAGAAAAAATTAAAAAATTTAGACACCAAATTTATAATTTACCCTTAATTTTATTAATTGATATCTTCAACATTACACCGATTATGTAAAAATTGTATGAGTTTAGACAGAAACATCAGGTGCATCATTTGGGGATACCCAGCCACTGCAAACCTTCCTACACCAATCCGCCAAGTGATTGCTGCAAAGGCCATTTTGAAGCAAGAAAATAATGAAAATAAACAGCAATGACCATGTATAGTTATTTATTAAACTATAACATTAAAATTTTAGGGATATTTATTTCAAAAATTCTAGTATTACCTGGCAAAGCATATTTCTTCTAATTTTTTAACCAAAAAATTTCTGCTCCACCTTTCAAGATCATGTCTGGACACTTCCAACTGGATTTTCTCAAACTTGAACTGTTAGGTGCCACAGGCTATCATGTCATATTTGACATTGTCTTCTTCTGGAGACTCTAGAAATCAATCATTTAACACAAAATCATGACACTTTCCCATCTCTGGAATAAATCTATGAAGGGCGAAGTGTATACTCCATCCAAAAACCTCTATTTCAAGGGACACTAATTGAGCCCTACGGAACTTTCCAGAGTAAAAAATAAAAAATGAATAATTTCATTTTAAATACAAAACAGCAGCCAATGCTACCTCCGTATACTTAAAACTGAGAGTTGCTTAGGAAAGTTACCATGCATCTAGTGCTTTGGAACAATTTATCTATTTTCTGCCAAACTGCACACTGGGTTTCTAAAAGCTTCCTAGCTTTATCTTGCAATTTTGATTGGCATCGTATCGTCTCACCATGTATCTGAACAGGAATACACAAAAAGTGTTGGTATATGAATAACTTCACAGATGAAAATTCATATATACAAGAAAAAGAGTAATAGAATCCAAGTTATGCATACAAGATGAACATAACAACAAATTCTAAGATGAAAGTTCCATGATTTTGCTTTGGAATAAGAGTTTGTAGAAAGAAGCTTTATAATCCTGCACAAGCTTTCTTTAGCATACTTCTTAACAAACAAAATTTCCAAACAGATGTGACATACTTTACTTTTTAAAGAGGGGGCAAATACTAAAAAGGGAGAAAAAGAAAGTTGTAGGATACAACAGTAGGAAGAAAGCCACACCTTCAAAAACAATCTAACAACAGCTTGTACAAACTCAAAATTGTTTCTGCATGATATTTCATGGATGAAATAATCAAGCAGCAACTGAATTGAAATAAACTCAGGTCTCTTCTCTACGTCTTGCTGATCATCTTCATCTATTATTTGCAGCATTCGCAGTACCATATCCAAGGTTGATGGAGGCAAACCTTTGATATAATCAGTAAATGTGGAAACTGGAATTGTAATTGTAGAATTGTTAGTTTATCGGATGTTCCCCTATACAACAATCTAATTTTTTACTCAAATGAAAGATAGGGAGTAGAATGCATACAATTTTCCATCTTGGAAGATAACTGAAGGAATTGCAAGAACTGGGATTGTGGCATGTCAAGTTTTTTGTGACTCTCCAATTCATCAGATTTCGTCTCTTTCTCCTCGTTCATTGGCCCACTAGGCTTAAATACTATTTCTCCAGAGAGAGATGGAACTGAAGGCAAGAAGAAAGGAGCATTTTCAGGTTTCTTAGGAGGCTCAATCGGTTTATTGCGCACCTGAAATTCATTAATTTAAGATGGACTTTAAATGAAAGCGGTTTTAACCAAATATACAAAAATTTCATTTTTAAAGTTAAACAGTGAGATATTATTATTAAAGGAACAAAGAAGACCTTAATAATGTCCAGGTTGATTAAGCCCTGCCACTGGCTCTTAGGCAACAATGAGAGAGTAATAAGTAATGGGATTTGCCGAATGGAAGTTGGCAAACTGGAAGCGTCATTATATTGCAAGTGCGTCTCAATAGGCTTGTCCGAGTCCTGAACTTGAGAACCTTCCATTGAAGAGACAGATGGCAATTTGATGCTTACAACTTCTTTCCCACTAGCATAAGAGTCAACGCTCGAAGCCCCAGAGAACATTGACTGATTAACCCTGAAAATTTCCAGATATTATTCTTGAGTTATCATTTTCTTCTTCCCCTTTTGAATAACGTAAATAAAGAAGAATTCTCTACCAATTTGATATGAAAGGAGTGCATTAGGAAATATGTCATAAGATGCACCAAAAGTTACCAACCACAGGTGAAAAAATATTGCAGGATGAATACTTTAAAGCAGTCACTTCGATATGAAACTATCATTTGAATGCATAAATCAAAGTTATACCCATAAGTTTTGCTCATTCTTAAGATCTTTCACACAGAATCATAGATAAGCAACAGAATAGCTCTGAGATTATGGCAAGCAGTCAAAAACAAAATTATGGACTTACCACAAGTAGACTCCATTTTGATCAACATGGGTAGTCGCTAATATATCCAAATTTGTGACAGAGACAATGCTGTAACAGGCACATCAACATGTATTGCATCTATTTGCCTGGCTAAGATCACATCCCAAATTCTAAGAGTCCCATCCATACTGGATGACAAAAGCCATTTCCCATCCTCACTAAAACATAAATCTGTAACACGGTCAGTATGACCTTCAAATTTACGAACAATTCTCAATGCCACAACATCAAACAAACGGATAATCAAATCATCTGCCACAGTAGCCAAAAGACCTGGTAAATTATGACAAGAATATCATCAGAACATTGGGGAGAGAGGGAGATCAAAATCACAAAATAGTTCACACCAAAAAGTATACCATTAAGACGATGATAAACAGTCTTAACTAGAGAGCAACCAATATCCCATCTCGATTTTAGTTCACATCCCTTAAAATCCCAAACCTGCATACCAACTCTAGTGAGAAATGAAACCTTCCAGCAAATATATATATATATATATATATAGAGAGAGAGAGAGAGAGCAAAAGTAATAGTACCAATAAAAAACACTGCACATACAGTTTTAAATTAGGAGAGAACAAATATGATAGATCTCAAAAAAAACAAAAATGGGCTTCTAGCTGCAACAATCCATGTAGCATGAAAACGGAAATGGAAACGGAAACTTGGAAACTGACATGGGAAAACAATATTTTCCAAAAATGTAGGAAATGAAACATGCGAAAAATGCGTAAATATAAAAAATGTAGGGGTATGTTTATAAATTTTAGTATCTCTCTCTCTCTCTCTCTCTCTCTAAATGCTACAGATAATTATCATATCATACTTTAAAAAAAAAAAAAAACTAAATCTAACGGCAATCAAATGTCCAAATCAACATAAAACCATTAAATCATAGAAAAACCTTATCTTCTAGCAAGAAAGAAAAATGCAAACTGACATAACTTTCTCTCTCAAACTAATTTCTTAATTCAAAGAAAAAAATATGAAATTCAAGCCGCTAACCCAATTACCCATTCCCTACAAACTCAAATTGAGCAATAATTTAACAAAACCAAGTAATTTAAGCATCAACTTAACAAAACTAAACAATATATGCATCAACTTCATGCCAAACATCACCCATAAACAACATCTAAAAATTCAGTTCTCAACCAAAGGAATTGATTGAAATTTAAAAATATAAGATACCTACTTCAGCCTTCAACCATGCTGGATAAACCTTAAAAAAACTACTGTTACCATTCGCTGTTGCTGGGATATCGGCTGACAATTGTCAGCAACTTGGTAACTGGTGAATTGAAGGTTGAGAGTCAATGGAGGGAGGGAGAATAGAAAGGCAGATGAGTCGGTGAAAATTGTAGAGTAAAGAGACGCGTTTCTAAAGTGGAATACGTTTCCATTTTCTTTTTAAATTGCAGAAACAGGCCTCAAACATTTCGGGCAGATTTTAGTGAATGTCCAGAAGCAAAACGTTTTCAAAATGCGGCAACCTAACCTTGGAGAAGTTTTCGAGCTTCACGGGCAACAATCATGTGGGTTGACGGTAGATCATCTTACCATTAAAATGGGAGATTGATTACTTAATGATGATCCTCACATTTCAGTTGGAACTAATCAGCCATTGCAATTGGCGGGACCAAAATGCCCAGTTTCAACCTTCAAGACTACCATTACATTTCTCAATTTCAATGCGTTTTCCCCATTATGGATTATAACTAGACTAGAAACGCATCAAACGAAGTAGGATGAGGCAAGGCCTTTAGCTTTACCATAGCTCCATGCAGATTATTCTAATTAGTCTAATTGCAAATTATTCCACTAAAAATGCAGATGGACAGGATGAAGGCATAAGGCTGGGTAGTCAAAGGCAGCCATAGTATCGGGCCCATCACCTGTTCTGTCAATATTTAATTGCAGTAAACAAGGCCATTGAGGAAAAGCACTATGACGAGAGAGAGAGAGAGACAGAGAGAGAGAGGAGGAGGAGGAGAATAAATTTTACTAGAGAGCGATTCAGATAGCCATGATATACAGTAGCAAGTATTGGGTTGTGAAAAAAATTTATCCACAAGATTAGTGTGACAGAAATAAAGATGTTAAGAAGGATAATCAGATTGAAAAAACAAGGAATGAGCACAATTGTAGAAGGTGGGAGTGGCACCTGTTGAGAAAAAGTTGAGAGATAGTGAATGATTTAAGTATGCACATTGTAGACCAGCAAATGCACCAACACAGAAAGTTGAGCACATTGAAGTTTAAATAAGATAAGAAAATGATGGGCAAACGCATATTAACAAGGACAATGAAAAAAGAATTAGCAACTGTGGAGCTTTTTGAAAGATCCACTTGAGTTGAGTTGAGAATTTATAGCCCTCCAAACCAACCCAACCCTAATTAACTTTTCATCTTTTCACAATAGTCCTGGGAATTAACAACCTTAATCTTTTGATACAAGTTGGTCTAAGAGACCAACAACCACCTATATATCTAGGCTGATCATTTCAAATGAGGAACGCGCATACACAGAACACTAACTGGAGAAAACTATGATAAAGTGATAAACTGTTGCTTACTCAGTAGATGAAAGGAAGGATAATTTTTTAAACCATTTTAAGGAAGAAGTAAAAGCCACAGCTAAATCATTCTTAAAAGGAAAAAGGCTACATTCAACGGAAGACATATTACAATAATGTAACAGCTGAAAGTGGTAACATAGCCATGTTAGGCATGTAGTTTCACAATATGCTGCATACTTTAATAAGAGTACAAACCTTTACATCTCCATGGTATCCTGCACTTATCATCAGGGTATTTGTTGAATCACAAGCAACTCCAACCACTTCCCCCTCATGGGCACAGTTTCTCCTTTCCGACACATCCACATAACTGCCTCGGCTAATCCCTGATTGAAGATTGAACCTCTCTATCCAACCATATGCTGTCCCAAGAACAGCAAAATTGCCACATGCACTAATGGCACAGGCCTGGGGTAGAACAATCACCAACAATGAATTTGCATATTATTTTTAAAGATGACAAGTTGGACACACAATTTAGAAATTTTAACTTTGGAACCAATATTTCCATTTGTGAGATGTGCAAAATAATGAGAAGCAATTGTATGCAAAATATTTATATCATTCAACCTCATAAAAGGGCTTCTTGCCAAAATTGGAAATAGAAATTTTATTGAAGATAAAAAAGAAAACAAGTCCCCGACTTGCTTTAACCGATAGGAAATGCATCCTACTAAAACCAAGCCTAGCAACTAAAGGAACTTAGAAATAGAATTGTGAATCTAACCTTGACAGGTGTTGGATTCTCTAGGCAAGGTCTTAGGATATGCTCACCAAGTACAAAATTTTGAAGCCTCCACACATATGCCTGTGCAGTGTCTACATGACAGGTCACCACATTGCACCAATCCCGCTCCCTAATTTCAGCTGAAATTGATATTTGACAAAAAATTAATAAAAAAAATCACAAAATTTTACTAAGAAATACCAAAAAATACATAATAAAAAAGGAAAAATAAAGCATGATTGATCAACACAGATTTTCATAAAGCCATGTGAAATATTCATGTACTCTGACAATAATATTGCCGGCAATTTCCAAATTCCACAATAAAGAAACTCTCGAAAAAAAAAATAAATTGAACTTCAGATAGTTGATCAAAGTGATGTAATCTCCTGCGCTTTAAGTAACATATGTAGACGGGCTCAGTGCATGCATCTAATAATCATTGCATGCAAACATTTCCCAATGAAATAACATAAAATTTCTGACTGCAGAAGCTCAAAACTTTTTTTGTAATTAACTTTGCAATCAGAGATTTGCTAGATCAATTTGTAGGAATAAAACATAAATGCTGTTGAGGGATTGTAATTAAAAAGATTGAAATTTCATTGTCATTCTGGCCAATGTGACCTTTGATGAGAAAATACTTTGAATATATAACAGAAACTAAGGAAACACATCAGGTATCAGATGCATGTCATTAGAGACCAAGACATATACCGCTAGTAGCAACTTTATCATTAAATACATTGATCCTCACAAAAGCTCTCGTATAAGAGGATCCCAAGTTGTTTCCACCAAATCCTTAATACTTAAGGACACAGCATAATGTGAGTGAAAAAAAGAGCTTCCTTGAAAGCAGAATCAACCTTACAAACCCTTGGAATTCCTAAAATCAAACCTTAGAACAGCCACCTATTTGAAAACTCTAGAACAACTCACATCATCAGATCTCTCTTCAGTAGTCTTCTATAAGGCAATGTCACAAATATATTGCCAATTTTTACTAAATCCAACATATTTTCCCTCTCACATATTTAGACTCCGTAGCTCGTTTTCATAGTCTATCCCTTTTCCATGTAAAAGTCTTTTGTACCATTTTTTCCTAACAAACAATTCTTGAACAATGCCAAATCTCAAAACCTCAACCTCCCACATGTACAACTTTTTCCATGCAAAAGTCTCATGTACAACGTATATTCCCTCTCACATATAAGGCAGATCAGAGATTCTACTAATTTTTCCAAGCAAAAAATCTCTTGTACAACATGTATTCCCTCTCACAGAATGTCTCTTGTACAATTTTTTCCATGCAAAGATCTCTTGTACAACATATATTCCCTCTGACATATAAGGCAGACCAAGATAGGTGATATGATAATATGTCTCCTTTCTCCTCTGAATCTAAATATAGAGCTCAATCTCTAAATATTAGCATATCACCCACCTTTTTACTTCATTCTTTAACAATACATTATCAATCCAGAGACTGCCTCAAAGAATTGAGGCACACATCCCTACTATAGTAACCGCTACTCCTCAAAAAGAGGAAACAATATCATCAGCACAAACTACAGGAGATAAACAACCACATCAGACGTTGAAAGAACTGAATGCCACCCTCTATGTGTTTCAAGATCATGCTGCCAAGAACTTTATACTCACAAGAAAAAGTGAACAAGCCAATTGAGTCATCTTGTGTAACTCAAATGAAGAAAACTTTACAACAATTAAGATGTTGCCAGCAGACATACAAAAATCCATCAAATTTTCTGAAAGCCTACTTTCTCCATCACATGAATAAAATGAAAAGACTAATTTTAATGATTTTCTTTTAGCAATCAACTTACAAATAAATCCAGGGCTTGATTACTCATTCTAGAATCATGACTCATACTTCTGTAAATAAAGCCACACTAAAGATTTACCCACTTCACCCAAAAGCATATCATGTTTCAGAAACCAGCTATGGATATATCACCAAGAACCTTGCACAGAAGTTTGAACACATTTCGTATGAAAGCCACAGGTAAAATCTTTGAATGTTGGAAGTATTATCCTTCTTTTGGAGGACGGCAACTGATCCACTAGGCATTGCATTTTCAATTTATTTTGGAACAAGCAGTCAGTTAGATGCTTTCAAAAAAGCAGTTAGAAAATCCTTTTCAAATTTTTTAGAAATTTTATGGCCAAACATCCTATATGAACCTCGAAAAAGAGTATCAATGTATGCTGTTTCTGAGTTGAAGCACAAAACTATTAGTGTTATATTTCAAGAGTGATTTCAGAATAAGTGAAAATAAATTATGAAACTTCATTGGATGATAAGAATTTAAGAAATGAAGATAGTCACAATGTAGCACACTCACCATCAATATAAATAACTAAGAAACTATCATTCTGAACACAGATTCTACTATAAGACGACAGAAACATCCATGTTCAAAGACCATAAACTTAAAGGGATAAAGAAATTTGCAAAAGCCCCAAGAGGAGGATCATACCACAGTCAAATGCAATAACAGGCTTCAGTTTCAACTCTTCTTCCTGCAAATAAAGCGAAACTTAGTAGCCACATTTTACTAGTAGTATGCTATGGTGAAAAGGGATTTTTTGGCAAAGAAAATTTGTAGTAATAATAACTCTCAAGCAAAAAAGTTGAAACAGAAAAAATCATATAACATGAACTTGTAGACATGTTCCATGAGAAGTCCATGAATAAATGCAGAGAAATTCATTATATGGACTTAAACAAAAGTTTAAGCAGTGATACATGGATCCCAGATTTATAGACCTAAACAATTTACAAGCCAGACAGAAAGGAAATAAACGTATGACCAAAAGTTAACAAATACATGTCTCATTATGCTAAACCAGACTTAAATATACTTCCTTTACCCTGATCATACCTTCACTCTGAGTTTCTTGGCTCGCTTAGATACATGGCGCTGTGAAAGCTCTCTACTTTGCTGATCCTGGTAGCAACATTAATTAAAGAGGGATAAAAAACGATACATACAGGAGATAAGAGGGAAGAAAAGCTAAGCATATGCATAACTACACCCAGATGCATCACCTACACATACACAAACAACCTCCAAGGAAGTAACTTCTCTTTGTCCCTCTTTATCCAGAACAAAAATGTTGATAATAAATAAAGGTTTTTAACTCGAGTATTATGAAAAAGAAGGTAATCAAGTTTCTCTTTTATCATTTTCATCTTCTATGTAAGTGTTCAAACTTTAGAGTTCTTCATGTAGAATAACTAACTTGTCGAACAATTATGTAAAGGCAAGGAAGATGAATATGGAAGAAGAGGGAAAATAATATAGAACAGCAGAGAACCAATAAAAAAATGAAAGGAAACTTTAGAAACTCTTCCCAACTCTCAATTTTGAAATTCAGCCTAGTGCTCAGAATAACATAAGGCCATATAAAGTCACAAGGAATCTCTAGCAAAATCCCAAATAACATAAAATTCATATACAAATTAAAAATCAAACAAAATACACTAGATCTATAACTATGGGATCTTCATCCAATGTATAAAGAAATCAAGAATGAAGTTGTTTTTCACTTTCACATTCAATTGTTCATAAAAGTTATTTTTATCATATAATATTGCAACCATGGCAGTCACACAATAATTAGGGATTAAAATAAAGTCCACTATTCCCTTTCACAAAGTGATCTCAGAATTTATTGTGGTCAAATTAGAATTGGAAATAGCAAATGAAGTGCAGTTGAATGTTCCCAAGTATTTGGAAAATGAAACATCCATATGGTGGAAAATATTGAACGTTGCCAATGCCAAACCTGGATGATAGAGAAAAGACGGAAGGCACGATCTTGACCGGCAGACAGAATGTGTCTCCCATTTGCATAGAACCTGTGATAGATGAGTATACCTTAGTTTTAGAATCACATAAGGATTTTTATTCTCAAATTGTAGAGAAATTCTGATAAATGAGGGCTGGCAAGAGATAGATATAAAAGAGAAGCTTCATTCTAGCAAAGTGGCAGTGAAAGCCAACATTGAATTCATGGCAAAAGTTAGTGGAATGAACTGAATAAGATGAGAAACAATTTGGGGCTCATAAAAACAAAATCTACGATTGTACAACCAATCCAAAGTAGAATGCAACAATCCAATAAGATCTTTTCCCCGCGAAAGGGCGGCAGGGAGTCAGTTATATATGGAGGCATTGATAAATTTATTGCCCAAAAATAAAATAATATGTGAATTAGCATTGCTACCTAATGCAATTTGGAGGAGCACTGTGTCCACTTCGAAAACGCAACAGGCGAGGATCCCCATCAGTTGTGTCAAAGATCCACATCTAAAGGAAAATAATTATTAACAAAAATCTTCATTGATTATGGAAACATGAACCACATAATTAAATCACAAGCTAAGGAAGTTTTGCTCATGAAGAAAATTTATGCAGAATTGAAACATCTAGCGTTCTATTATATGCTTACCATCCAAAACAAAATCCTTGCTCTGGCTCTACATTCTTACATGAATCATGTTGGATAATTTAAAATTAGAACTTTCATACAA